>CAUYNB010004871.1:0-91807 GCA_963574225.1 Lagothrix lagotricha
CAGTAATGGGATTGCTGGGTCAAATGGAATTTCTATTTCTAGGTCCTTGAGGAATCGCCACACTGTCTTCCACAATGGTTGAACTAATTTACACTCCCACCAACAGTGTAAAAGTGTTCCTATTTCTCCACATCCTCTCCAACATCTGTCTCCAGATTTTTTAATGATTGCCATTCTAACTGGCGTGAGATGGTATCTCAATGTGGTTTTGATTTGCATTTCTCTAATGGCCAGTGATGATGAGCATTTTTCATATGTTTGTTGGCCTCATGTATGTCTTCTTTTGTAAAGTGTCTGTTCATATCCTTTGCCCACTTTTGAATGGGCTTGTTTGTTTTTTTCCTTGTGTATCTGTTTTAGTTCTTTGTAGAGTCTGGATATTAGCCCTTTGTCAGATGGGTAGACTGCAAAAATTTTTTCCCATTCTGTTGGTTGCCGATTCATTCTAATGACTGTTTCTTTTGCCGTGCAGAAGCTGTGGAGTTTGATTAGGTTCCATTTGTCTATTTTGGCTTCTGTTGCCAATGCTTTTGGTGTTTTGGTCATGAGGACCTTGCCTATGCCTATGTCCTGAATGGTTTTGCCTAGATTTTCTTCTAGGGTTTTTATGGTGTTAGGTCTTACGTTTAAGTCTTTAATCCATCTGGAGTTAATTTTAGTGTAAGGTGTCAGGAAGGGGTCCAGTTTCTGCTTCCTGCACATGGCTAGCCAGTTACACTTTATGAACAAACAATGGCTACCACACTTTCTATTATGCTAGATAAGTCCAGCACCCCACTTTGATTTAATGAAGGCCATCATAAATATTTCTGTTATGCAATCAATTGGATTTTTAACACCAGTCTCAGATGTTCAAGCTCACACATTGAAACCACACCTTTAGTAAGTATACCCATATACATACATTTGTCCCACATTAGTAAGTTTCTTCCTTCTTCATCACTTTTCTTAGAATTCATTCACATATGTAAATTAGCAAGATCTTAAAATTCCTTTTGGTGTGAAACTACTTTCTTAGGCCTCCAACTTGGTAATCATTCTTCTGGGACATGTTGGATTCTGACCCTAATATGGGTTTTATGGCAATGAGAGGTGCACATAAAGAGAATTAACATCACTTTATAGGTGACTATCTCAGGTAAAGACCTTGCAGTATCTTCAAGTAAAACAGAACTAGCTTCATCTGTGAGAAAGACCTACAGACGGCAAAGAAGCTCATTGGGACTAGATCATTTCTAGGACACAGATTCATCCAAGTATACCAATTGTACCTATCTCATTCTTAAGGTCACACTTTATGCTAATTAATGCCCCAAGTTTCACATAAGAGATCTGGTGAAGCGGCAAATTCATCCTGCGTGGGAGTAAAGTAAGTTGCAAGATTAGACTCTGTCACATTTTTATCAACTCTGGGTATACAAGATAAGAGATTCTTAGCATGGTCATAGAAGGTCTCAGGTCCTCAGATCATACCATAAGATCAAAACTTAAATTCCAGAGCATTTTATTATCCTTCTTTAGCTCCTCATTACTTTTGCAAGTGGCCAACTGACCCACAGTACAGGTAGGTGTTCCTTAGTCCCATCACAGTGGTTTATCACAGCAGCTATATTACCTTCCAGTAGCTTGCATTAAACATCCCATTTCTTCTAGGTAGCCTCATGTAATCGTTAAGAGATAGTTCTATTTTTTCAATGGACCACGTTTCTGTTTCTACTGGCAATGAAGTCATTATTACCTTTAAGCCCAACCTAAAGAGATAATAACTCCAGGCTCCAGTCCTTGTGAGTCTATTTTATAGGACTAAGTTTCAGTACAGGAACTAGAAATCACCCTAGTTATTTCACACAAAAAACGAATTGTGTACTTAAAATTTTACTGGAATTAATGAAAGAGTGAACGTCATGGGACTGCCACCAGGAGGCAAGCCCATGTCATGCAACTGCCATCCAAATAGAAAACTGTTTAGCTCTTCACTACTTTTGAAACATTCTGAGGTTGGGAAATATCTGGAGACTGGTGCTGTTATCACAGCTACCCATTCCATCAGAGAGTAGCACTGCAGCCTGGTCTGGGCTCTGAAAAACTGGCATCTGTGAGAGCCTGTCCAACAACTGTCACCATCACAGAAGGAAGAGTCTCCATCTCATCTCTACCTTCCAGATTCCATGCACGCACATTTCTCTGGAAGGTACTTAATCCTAAGTGGAAAGACTACATAACAACACAGTTTTTCTTTTATTATTTCCAAGCTGATTTATAGCAAATGTAATTCCCATAAAAATCTACTTTTTCTTTTCTGGAGCTCAAGAAATTGATTCTAAAGTTCTTTTGTATAAGCAAACATGTGAGAACATCTATGAGGAAAAGAAGAATAATGAAAGGAACTTAGGTGCTCAGAAATAAAAATACATTATAAATTTATATCCACACATAGTATGATGATATAATATTTGTGAGATAGACCAATAGAAAAGAACAATAATCCAGAAAGGAAGCAGTATAAGTAGTAACATAGTAGAAAATGATAATGGCCTCAGAAGTCAAAGAGAAAATAAGCAGTTGCTCAATAAGTACTATCAAAAGAAATTTTAGCTATTTGTAGCACGAAGTAAAAAGCAAGTTTGAGACATTACTTCATATCTTAGACCCCACATTCTTTAAATAACTATGTGTAAAATCATAAGCCAATAAAAACTGAAAATTATATTGGTAAATACATTTTTTGTGAATTAACTGCCCAAGAATAAAAAGGTCTCTTATTGTTCAATAATTAGCCAAGATCTACCCATCTAACCTCACCCATCACTATCTGGCTTCCCTAGGGATGGTGGTGGGTAAGAGAAGTGATAGAGAATAAACACCTTTTTAATAAAATACTCAGGAAGGCCTTTGCCATTTTACAAGGATCATCCCTAACTAGCTTTGAGAAAACATTAATTGTTGTAAAAAAAAAAAAAGTTAAGCATTCTTAATGAGGGTTCTAAAATTAAAACTCAAAGCTACTCCTTTAAAATCAAAATCAAAATAAATAAAATATGATTATCTAGGGAAAGAAGGTTTTGTGGAGGGAAGAGCAAGTACAAAGATCCTAGATGAATTTGGGTTTGAAAGTGTTCAAGAAATTATTACAAGTAACATATAAGTGCATATTTATTTAATAAATAAATGAAGTCTTCACAAAACAATGAGTTTGTCTTAGAGTAACATTAAGCCAATGATATAAAGTTTGAATTGACACATTTTCTTGAGTAAAGTTGCTTTAAAACAAAACAAAAAAATCCCTTGATAAAGTAAAAAAACAGTAATTATTTTCTATTTTTCTTTGCTTGAACTTTTGGTCTCTAAAGTCTTTTGAAACTGAGATCAAACCCTAATTCGTTCTACTTTATATTGATGCACCTTCTATACCCTGGACTTCTTCCACATCTCCCACCCGTTTCCCACTATTTCTCAACAAGAGTCCGCCACTCTAGCCAACCAGGTCTATTTATTATTTGCCAAGCACACCATCTTTATTTCCATCACAAATCCTTTGTTCTTATTGTTTTTCTGAACTAGAATGCCCTTCCTCCTTCTCTCCACGCTCTGCTTGTCATCAAAATCCTATCCGCACTTTAGAATCTAGTTCCTGAACCCAGTCCCTGAAGACTTCACCCTTCCTCTCCACGTTACCTCATGACGCTCTAAATATCTTTTTCCTCAGTCTGCTTACTAATTATCTTATTCCTATTACTTCTGTTAAATTTTAAGGTGACCAATAAGTTTTCATAATTTATTTTGAATTTCAAATCTACAAAAAAGTTCCAAGAAAAGTATGATGAAATTTCATATTTCTTTCACTCAGGTTCCCTAATTGTAAGTCTCTCACCAAATTTGCACTCTCTCTCTCCTATATTAAATATTATGTATGAAATATTAATTATTAGACATGTTATTCTTCCAAACCATTTTAGACTAAGTTACAGAAAAAACAGGGATACTAAAACTAGGCTCTACATAATCATAATACAATCATTCATATCAGGATATAAACATTGACACAACACTAATGTTAGTCTACAGATGCTATGATCACATTCAAGTTTTCTCAGTTGTCCTCCAAATAAATATTTTTTACTTTCTATTCCTGGATCTAATCCAGGATCTTCCACTGTATTAATAGTCATGTCTCTTTAGTCTCCTTCAATCTGAAACAGTTCCTCTATTTTTCCCTGTTTTTCATGACATTGAGAGTTTTAAAGAGTATAATTATTTATTTCTGATGAATGGGCTTCACCTATGTCTACCTGATATTTCCTCACGTGCAGAGTTAGGTCATATATACATCAAAGAAATAATCATGTGCTCTTCTTATTACTTCACAGCAGGAGGCATATAATCAAGTTTGTGCTAGATTTCTCCACCAAAAAGTCATCATTTTTCATTTGTAATCAATAAATATTTTATATGAAGATAAATTATCTCTATATATGTAAATATATTTATATATAACATATGCAAAATATTTAAATGTGTAATCAATTTAAAAGTTATTGATGAGCTATTTTGAATTTTACTTCATGCTAAGTCTTCAAAATCTGGTGTAGATTTTACACTGACAGTACATCTCAGTTGGGTCTGGCCCCATTTCAAATACTCAGGAGTCACATATTGCTAGTGGCTACTTTAAATCTTTAAACAAAGATTCCTTGGAAAAATTCTCAGCTTTCAAAATATTTATCAAATGAATTTTAGAAAACCCTTTAGAATCTAGAAATAGGTATTTACCCATTTAATAAGCCACAGAATTGAATAGGACAAAAGAAGTGAAGCCTTCAACAAAAACAAAAAGGAGGATGCTTAATTTTACTCAGACCAAATGGAGAAATCAATGATGATTGCCTAAAGCGCCCATTATCCTATATTAATGACCTTCATTAATACCCCAAAAGTCATCAACAGATAAATAGATAAGCAAGTTGTGGCCTTCCCTACCAATCCTGCTCACAGGTATTCTTTCTGTTGGACAATTTCCCTCAGTATATCCATGCCTCATTTTCTCTATTCTTTTATTTCTATCTGAGTCTTTTCTTTCCCTGTATACTTCTCTTTCCTACGAGTATTTAATTTAAGAATAGAGTGCAATAATAGTTTATTTTTGCAATAATAGTTTATTTTTCCAGATAACACTCTACTATCATGGAAGTAAACCACAAAATGTAAAATGCATGACTCATTGTACTAACATTAAAAAGGAATGTAAAATTACAGCTGAATTTGTAGTCACTTTTCATCCAAACAATTGCTTATAAAAATTTCAGGGAATGGCAGGTATGTGTGTAGTGGCCATCTTTTGATGGGTTGTTCAGCAACTCTCCTTTTGAGCCCCTGTTTTCTTTTAAAGCCATTCCCATGGGCGCCACTTAGGCCCAACCTGACCTTCTACCCCCAGGCCTAGAGGTGGGCATGATGTGCAGCTCCAGCAAAATATATTATCTTTGGACCATAGCAACTGATCTAGCACGTTTCTTCTGGTGTCATCAGGAGGACACTTACTTTTTCTGCCACTGTGGCATGTAAGGACAATGTAAAGTGTGTTATTTGTAGCATAGTCTCCTGCTGCATAGAAAGAAAGTCATCTTAAGAAGAAAACAATGAAACTAAAACACAAGAAAAAGTGTCAAGAGAACAAGGAAGAAAATGTCTTGATTACATTATTTAAGCCCCTGGAACCAGATAAGCATGGCACTTACTTATCAATGTTTTGTCACTTATAGCAGGGGTCCCCAACCCTGGGGCCATGGACCAGTAACAGGTCTTTGGCCTGTTAGGAACTGGGCCGCACAGCAGGAGGTGAGCAGTGGGCAAGCAAGCATTAAAGTCTGAGCTTCTCCTGTCAGATCAGCGCAGCATTAGATTCTCATAGAAGCACAAACCCTATTGTGAACTGTCTACTGCTCGTGTGAGGGATCTAGGTTGCACAATCCTTATGAGAATCAAACTTATGCCTGATGATCTGTGATGGAACAGTTTCATCCAGAAACTACCCCTCCACTCCGCCACCAACCCCCGGGAAAAACTGTCTTCCACAAAACTGGTCCCTGGTGCCAAAAGGGTTGGGGATCACTGACTTATATGATCACTGACTTAAATATAAAGCAAAGCATAAAAACCATAAAATCATAGAAGAAAACATAGAAAAAATTTTGTAATCTTCAAAGATTTCATAGCTAGAACACCAAAAGCATAATACACAAAAATAATTCATAAATTGGACTGCAACAGAATTAAGATCACCTGCTACTTGAAATACAGTGTTAAGAGAACTAATGAGAAAACACAGACAAGGAGAAAATATTTGCAAATCTAATATATAATAGGTGAATAGTACCCTGAATATGTAAAAAATACTATTAAAATTTAATAATGAGAAACAAAAACAACAAAAGAGGCAAAATAAATTGAACATCTACTTTACCAAAGGTGTACAGATAGCATGCAAGCACAAAAAAAGATGCTAAACATTATTAGATGTTATGGAACCATAATAACATACTATGGTACATGTATCAAATTGTCTAAAATTTTAAAAGACAGCTCATACAAAGTGTTGGCAAGAATGTGGAATTCTCATATACTATTTCTGGGAATATAAAATGGTACAACAATTTTGGCAAACATTTTGACAGTGTTTAAAAACTAGGCTGACACTATTCACCATTCCACTCCTAATATTTACTCAAAGTAATGAAAACATCTGTCCATAAATGTTCATTGAAAGTGTTTATTTGTATAAGTCCTAAACTGGGAGGAAACCCAAAAATCATCAACAGGCAAATGGATAAACAAGGTGTGGCCTATCTGTACAATAGAGTACTACTTAGTAATAAAAACAATGTTCTATTGATGCCTGAAATATGGCTGAATCTCAAAATAATTATGCTACAGGAAAGATGCCACACCCCCAAGAAGTGTTCAACTACCCTTCATTTATATAAATGTCTAAACAATGCAAACTAATCTATAGTGATAGAAAGCAGATTAGTGATTGCCAGGGACAGTGGTAAGGTTGGAAGGTAGAGGAAGGCTGGGATCACAAAATGGCTAGAGGAAATTTTTGTGAGTGCTAAATATGTTCATCATTTTTATACTGGTGATGAGTTTTTAAGTACATACAAAGAATAACATTCACACAATGGAATTGAAGAAAGTATTTTTATTTCAGTCTTAACCACAATTACTTACTAATGAGATGTGTGTGCCTGTGAGGGGCATGCACAACTTTTCAAATTAGACTGGAAATCAAATTTGAAATCAGATTGGATCTCCACCACTTTTACTTCCTATTCCATATAGACTTTAGCACAATACTTACTTTTATCACAGTAATTCCCAAGTTAAGAAACTGGACTTCAAACTGCTATTGAAACTATAAACTGTCTCAGGTTAGTAGCTCATATGGTCTCCAACAAATGTTGTTTTGTTTCCTGCAATATAAACTATCCCTTGGCGTCCCTGTCAGTTAAATGGAGCATCACAGAGTACCTTAGCACACAGAATGCAAGTTGTGCTCCTGAATACTGCAATTAAAAGTCAAAAATCACTGGCTGGATTTCAAAATCTTTATTTAAAAATTGTTATAGTATATTCATGTTTTTTAAAATGTTTTCATTAATTACATCAATATAAGAATTCAGAAATTTTGAAAATAAAAGGATGGAAAACATGGCCTGCAAATACTAACCAACGAAAAGCTCATGTTGCCATGTCATTATTGGACAGATTAAATGTAAGTCGAGACACATTACCAGAGATAAAAAGCATTTCATGAGGTCAATCCACTAGAAAAGTATGCCAATTTTAAGTATGCATAAACATAATGATATAACATGAAATTATTTACTACAAAAACTAATATAACTAAAAGAAAAAATGGACTAATCTGCAATCATAGATAAGATTTTTGTGTGTGTGTGTGTATATATATATATATATATATGTATTTTTTGTGTATATATATATATATTTTTTACTGCATTTTAGGTTTTGGGGTACATGTGAAGAACATGCAAGATTGTTGCATAGGTACACACATGGCAGTGTGATTTGATGCCTTCCTCCTCATCACCTATATCTGGCATTTCTCCCCATGCTATCTCTCCCCAACTCCCCACCTCCTGCTGTCCCTCCCCTTTTTCCCCCCAACAGACCCCAGTGTGTGATGTTCCCCTCCATGTCCATGTATTCTCATTGTTCAACACCCGCCTATAAGTGAGAATACGTGGTGTTTGATTTTCTGTTCTTGTGTCAGTTTGCTGAGAATGATGTTTTCCAGGTTCATCCATGTTCCTACAAAGGACACGAACTTATCGTTTTTGATGGCTGCATAATATTCCATAGTGTATATGTGCCATATTTTATCATACCTTTCAATAACTAATGAAATAAACAGACCAAAAAATTGATAAAAGTAATGGATATTTGATAAACACTGAAAGTAACAAACTTGATGTAAACCGACATATATAGAACTCTGCACTCAACAACTACAGCATATACATCCTTTACAAGAGCACATAAAATATTTACCAAAATATTTGAATTTAAATATGTTGAAATTTAAAGCAACTTATCAAATATTAAAAAATTTAAATCAAAAGAGTATGTTCTGTGATTCCCAGTGGAATTAAGCAAGAAAATAATAACATACCTTAAAGGTGACTAAAACATTCCCAAATATTCAAATATTAAGAAACTCACTTTAAAAGAGATGGGACAAACAGTAAATCACAGTGCAGACTGGAAAATATTTTAAATTAACTGATAATGAAAAACAATATATCAAACCTTATGGACTACAAGTAAAAATGGACCTAGAGTGAAAACTATAGCTATAAATATAGCTGCCTAGATTAGAAAACAAACATAGGTAAAAAATTATATTCTAAATGTCTATCTCAGGAAATGAGAAACAGAACAAAAAAATTAAACTCAATGAAAGAATAAAAAGGAAAAAAATAATGAAATAGAAAATTGACATAAAGTAGAGAAAAATAACAAAGACAAAGCTGTTTCTTTGAAAAGACTGGTAAATTTATAAATCTTCAGCAACATTAGTGAAAAAGATAGGAGAGCTAGACACATAGGAATACAAACATACACATACATGGAATGATAAGAAGACATTAACTAAAAACCTTAAAGCAAGATGATAAGAAATTATGAACAACTTTATGCAAAAAATGTGATTATTTGGATGAAAAAAATTCTTATCTCTGTATTTTAGTATCCAATAAGATGTTGACCTATCATTTAAAAACATTCACACAATGTAAAGTCAAGGCAAAAATGTTTTCAATAACAAATACATCTCAACATTTAAGGAATAAAACACACCCATATTACACACTTTAATCATGAATTTGAAAAGAGAAAATGAATTCCAGCTCATTTTATAAGGTCAGCATAACCTTGATACTTATACCAAAACCTGGTATAATTTTCCTTCTGCTGAAATTGGGCAAATGTAAGATAAGTAGTAGTATTTGAGCAAAACTGAGCAAATAGGTACAAAGAAAACTAAACTGATATAGAGTGAAATAATTATTGAACTCAAGGAAGAAAGCTGCATTTTTAAAAGGCAATAAAATCACAGCATGTAACCTGGGTCCATGGTGAATAATAGTTAATCGTGTCGCAGCACTTGCTGACTACAGGTTTAGGTAAAGATTATGCTGTAAGTTCTAAACTGCTGAAGAGGTGAGGAAGAGCAATTGACAGGAAAGTGGTTCCCAAGCACATGTCCATCATTGTCAAAGGGTAATTTCTAGAGCTTATAAATCAGAGACTGTAGTATATGGTTTAGAGTTAAATTAGAAGGAATTAAAAAGGGAAAGTGCTGGTCTCAGGGGATTAGGATTTGCCTTTACAAAAATAAACTGCATATTTATTACATTGATAAAAATAGTAATTTTCAAAGGGAAAATTAAGAATTAGCAAATTGTGGGAAAGGCCCTAGATTAGTCGATGCTGTGAAACTGGGTGTTCTAGAACCAAGTTTAACAGCACCTCTGAGGGGCATAAACGTCCCGACAAAATCTGTTTTCACAGGAATGCCAACCAGCAAACAAGGAAATGCAGCTTCCACCATCACTGAAAAGAATAATAAAGAGGAGGAGGAAAAAGAAAAAGTTTCTTAGTTTATATATAGTTGATATATATATACTAGTCTATGTATCTAAAAAGTAGAGATAAAGGATCAATTTAATCATAATGCTTAAAAAAAATTTCTAATTCTTTCATCCTAAATGTACCTGCTTAGCATGATGCCATAGTTTCCTACATATTACATTCAGTTTATTTTCTGCAAATATTATTCTGGACATCTCTTATTATAAATTTATGAACATAGTGGAGGATGATGAAAATGCTTATTTATTGAGTTTTAGAGAATTTGAAATATCTTTACCTAGGGTGTTAAACCAAGTATTTCTAAATCAAATTTTAATCTTTAAGAAATTGATTTAGAAATTTTAATACATTCTAATTAAAAGATAATCCTGGAATATATGGCCAGGCATATTATGCAGATTCTGCAAATATTTGTTAAATTGAATTAAAATATACACTAAAATTTCCCATTTTCTTAAATGCAATTTCAAAGGTTTCCTAAGACTACAAGAACTCCAACTCACAAGCACACACATACACACACACAATATTGATTTAATCTGATAAGTTGTGATCTCAGGCAAAACTCAAATTATTTTTGAGAAGTTTTCCAGTTTTTTCAATGGAGACATTTTGAATATTTTACTTTTTGTAGTTTGTTTTTTGCTTCCATCTTTGCTGTATAACGGAAAAATAACATACAAGCAATTGCTGAGCTCTTCAAAGCTTTGAATAAAGACTGGAAACTATTCTTGCTCTTTCTTTTCAGGTGTAGATGTCTTTGAAAAGTCTCAAATTAAAGAAATACAGAAATAGAAGTAGTCTATTAAATGGGATACGTAGTATTGTCTTTATAATAATTATATTTGCTTTTGTTGTTATTTTTGTAGTTAACAATCCATTGCAGATTACGTCCCCTATATGTTATTTATTAGTTAAGAAAACTTATTTATTTATTTTACATCATTGTCAGCCCAATTCTATCTGGAACTGTAATATGGGAATTAACAGAGCTTCGTTAGGGCTTTAGATTCTGCAAGAATACATCAGTGTATATCAATGCATTCACAGTTTTAATATCATAGAAATAGTGTTCAAAAGAGTGCTTTTGCCTAAACTTTTCTGGCCTTCAATATGGTTTAAATCCAGTTAAATTTTTACTTCATCTAAAAGCTGCTATTTCCTTTATGTACAACTTTGCCTCAACTCTAAGGCAGCAATCTAAATTTGCCTAATAATTGGACTATATCCCCAGAACTTGAAGTGTGTTCCAGCCAAATGCAGATTAAATTGGCTAATAATGCTCTTCAAATTGCTGTAGCCTAGTCCAACAATAAAATATAACTCCTAGGAAACAATTAACAAGCAAACAAGTTGTTCTCCAAGTTATAGGCTCTATATGTTACACTGAAACACAATATGATGCCTTTAAAACATCTACAGAGGGAAAATGGGACAATAGTCCGCTGTGACCTCACTACTTAGTAATTGTGCTTATAGCCAATTCCTTTACTTATCTGCTAATTGTGCACATTTTTGGCAGGAGTAGCACTGATTACTGATCAAGCCTACTTCTTAAAAAGTGGACAGGAGTAGAAGACTTTGCCACCAGTGATAACTTCAATAAACTGTAACTCTAGTCACTGGCTGGAACTTACATTGTAGAATGAAAGAGCTCAGAATTAACATCATAATACTATTGAATTCAAAAGAAATCCAGACTATCAGGTCATCGAGAGAAGACAGAGAAGGTCCTCTGAAGGTGATTCACCACTCATATTTTGCTTTGATTTGGTAACTATTTACTGTATTATATATGGATAATATAAGAAAAATATTTCTTTCCCTCATTTTTAATGCTAACCCTAAAATGAAATCACCAGGCTCAGACTGGCTCAACAGAAGGTCAAGAGGCGGTGAAGTCATCTGTAATGGCAAACACACAAACAGTTCCAAGCTGAACAAGTCTGGACTTGGTTCTTGTAGTTCCCAAATTCACAGCTCTCATGGGACAGGTTGATTCAGAACAAAGAATGAGAAATTCCACCCCAGAGAATTATTTTATAAAAAGTTATTCACATCTAATAATCTCAAGAGATAGAAGCACAGCAATGTTGAAAATTACCTATTAATTGTTAATCATTGGGGAAAAAAATTAGACAATTATTTTTGAAAACATGAAAAGCTTCATATAATAAAAATTAGACTCCCACATGGAATTCCATTTCTGTTCATTAATTATGGAGAAGTTAATAATTACTAGATTGCCAGCAGTATAAAATAGATCATTCATTACTGGAAAAGTACAGAGTTTTTACAAAAAATAGTCAAGAATATTCAATTGGCTTTGGAGTTTCTGACATGTAAGATTTTTACCAATAAAAATATGCAGCTCATCAACTTGCTTAACTATCTATGTAATTTAAGCTTGATTTTTCTTTCACATTGTACAGTACTTAATATTTTTTTATTTTATATTTTAAAACTTACTGATTAGTCATTTAGTAAATTCTTTTTCTGACAACTCCATCTCACTTTTAGAAATAAGGCTCTTTGAGGAAATAATAAGCTTGACTTTCAGTTTTCAACATGGAGTAATTTTGAAAGCATGCCAATACAAAGAAAAATCATATGAATAGACTCTAATATATCCAGAGATATTAGCCAAAGCCTGGCACTCAAAAAGAAAGGGAAAAAAGCAGAAGAGAGGATTGTGTATCTTTATAGGGGTCTATATGTGCCCTTTAAAAGGTATTTTTTTTAATTATACATTTTTACAAGGTAGTTATTTACATTTGCTTAGAGCATAAGTTTTCTTAGTAGAATAAATCACATATATTTTATAGTGATTAGAGAACATTTTGGTTATTCTGGCAGTGAAAGATATCTTGGAAGCCTTAAAAAGGTAAAACAAAATGCCCCTAAATGTGTCACACCAATATTCAGGCCATATCAGCTAATAATAATGGCATCAAATCTGAGGGTCCTCAGTGGTCAGTATTTGCCAAGTCCTCTTGGTCATCTAAGTTACTGTTTACAATGCTCACTTTGCCACTTCTCCATTCAAAACCCTGTAACTTTTCCTCAATCTCCTCTAAGTAAAACACTAATATCATAGCTTGGCATTGTGGTGCTCAGTAATCTGGCCCTACTTGAATTCTACACAAGTTCCACAACTAGAATTCTTTCTAGCTCTACAATATTCACATGCTGACTTCATTGCCAGTATTATTTGTAAGGAAAATAACTTCCCACTCTCCCATGTTTCCTGGGGGCATATTAATTAAGAAAAAAACTTTGAGAATGGCAGCCTCTGCTTCTCTCCTTCATACTCTCACTCCTTTCTAAAGATGAAAAATGACTTTTCTAATTTGATACCTGCAAGGGGTGGGAAATATCCTGTCCTTTCTTGCTGATAGCAAATTAACGGAGCAGGCTCTGCTTCCATACACCAGAGGCTGCAGTTTTAACAAGGGGCAAATTTAATTTGTAGTTGAATTATTAGGATGCCCCTTTGATTGCTTTTTCTAAGCCAAACACTTTTACCCAGCCCGTGCCCTAATACTGCAAGTGTGGTTCTGTGTCTGACTCCTCTATTTCCTAACCAGTTTGTACTTTTTAATGGCGTGAGGGATGTGCTTTAACATCGCTCCTTAAATTTCAACATTAGGCTGTACAAATCTTACACTTGGATCAAGTTTGTTACTTGTTTAATCATTACTAAAGACACATGGCCTGTCACTGTCTTAGTCATGTCATTCCCTCTGCCTAGAATAGCCTCGTTTTTCCCATGGCTACCTGATGAAACCAGACCTCAGGATCGTCCTCTACCATTTTGCTCTCAATGAATGGCATCAGCATCCAATTAGTTGTCATTGCCAGAAATCTAAATACTCTCTTTAATCCCTCTCCATTCTTTCCCACTTAACCCATCATCAGGCTTGCCAATATCATCCTACAAATCTCCCTTGAGTGGTTTTTGCATATCTTCATCACCACCACCATCACTACCTAAATAGAACCCACTGCCCCTCCTTCATAGACCACTGCAATAAGCCCCTAAGTCTGTCTTCCTGCTTCCATCTTATTTCTGGCTTCCAAACTCGTCAACTTTCAGCCAAAGTGACCTTTTCTAAATGCAAATCTGATCATGCACCACATCATGTTAGCTTACCCAACAGCACACACTTTTTAAAACATTCTGTGTCTTCTAGTTACACATAGAATAAAGATTTACTTTTTTTTTTTTTTTGAAACAGGGTCTCACTCTATCACCCAGGTTGGAGTGAGTGGCACCATCATAGCTCACTGCAATCTTGAACTCCTGGGCTCAAAGAGATCTTCCTGCTTTAGCCTCCCAAGTAGCTAGGACTACAGGTGCATGCCACCACACCCAGCTAAGGAATAAATATATACTTTTTTAAAAAGACAAACAATTTAATTTCTTGTTCAGCCTGTTTGTTCCTGTGTTCCCTGGCTTTCTCCTGGCCAAAACTCTGGTTTTCTTACAGTTGCTGGTTTTGGTCATCTTCTCTCTTCACAGGATTTTGTACTTGTGTTTCCCCTGACCTGAAATACTTTCCCTATTTCTCTCCATGCGCTTCATTTTCTAAACCTCAGTTCACTTGCCACTTCTCTGAAAATTATTTATGATTTTCTTGACTAAGAAAATATTTTCATTTTTTTTCCTCATGGATCTAAATTCCTCTGCTTTGTGGGACTTGTCTCATTTGTGATTTTGCATTGCATTTATTTCTCTGATTATATGTAATATATCAATACCTATCACCAAACATAAGCCCTATAAGGACAGAGGGTGGAACTGATTTTGCTCACATAGGACAGTCCTGGCACACAGAATTCCCCAATGAATATTTGTTAAGTGTATATATAAATGCATAGATAAACAGACAACCTCCCAAAGTAGTTGCTTTGGGAACTGAATTAAAGCTCCCTCTGGCGTATTAATTGAATTAAAGCTCCCTCTGGCGTGTTAACTGAGTATCTTGGGAGTAGCAAAACTGACCAGCCAAGGCTAGTCTTTAGGACTGTGTTGTAATTGCACCTACTTGGTTGTAATGTCTCTTGGGGAGAAATGTCCTCGACTGAGAGTGGTCAAGGAAGGGAGTACAGTTGTTGTCAGAGGAATCCTACAGGTAAAAAAATAGAGTTGTGGAAAAGAAAATGATGTTCAGAGAAAGGTAAATAAATTGATTCCACTACCATGTTAAAAAAAATAAATGCTTACGTGCCAATATCCAATTAATTTACTTAATTACAAAATTGACTGAAAATGTAGTAGCGAATAGAGTAAAAGATCTCTCTCTCTCTTCATGGAACTTACATGGGAAAATAAAGACAAAGAGCAAAGAATTCTTCACCAATTGCTGTTGGTATAAATTGGAACTACAATTCTTGTAGAGGGTTTACTAATACCTACTCAAGCTAAAGATATATATATATATACATAGATATAGATATAGATACAGATATATCTTCAGCTTTGGGAGGTTGTTTGTCCATCTATGTGTATGTATGTATATATATTTGTCATTTCTACTTTTCTGGAAAATTTGTCATTTAACCTAAATTCTCCAATTTAATGGCATAAAATTATATTTACAACATTATCTTATTATGTTTAAATCTTGACCATATCTATAAATATTTCCTGTTGTCTTTCCTCATGTTTGGTCTTTCTATTTCTTTCTTGCTCTTAAAATAACTTTTCTGCTTATTAATCTTTTCAAAGAAAACACTGATTTCATTGGCCCTATTATTATCTGCAAGTAACAGGTGGGTCATAAAGAAGTTAGGTAACTTGCCTGAGGTTACACAGGTAGTTTGAGCCTGTTCTCCCCACCATGGAACAAACTACCTTACACAGGAAGCACACATACAATACTACTTCTAAAGATACGTACAATAACACAACACACACACACACACACACACACACACACATATTTGCATAAACTCTGAATTTACACCAGGTTTACCTGCAGAAAGGACACTAGAATTGATTGGGAGTGCAGAAGGTAACATGAAAATTAGCATTCTCTGTGACATTTTCTTGTTTGTTTTGTAGAGATGGGAGCTCACTACGTTGCCCAGGCTGCCCTTGAACTCCTGGGCTCAAGCAATTATCCTGCTTTGGTTTCCTAAAGCACTGCCTCTATAATGTTTAAAAACACTTATAAACAAAATAAATTCACATAATTTTATTATCCATGGATTGAATTAAATTAAAAATAAGAACAGATATAAAAGATACAAAGGACAAATCATCCCTTCCTGATCTTTCTCTTGCTCTTCATGTTAGCTCATCACTTCCAAGGCAACCCAGCCTGCAGAGCCAGACTTTCCCATGCGGCCAACTTTTTAACATTCTTACCCTGAAGCCGTTTTACCTCTGCTGAACCACATCCCTGATGTCAGAGAAGGACTTTGCTTTATATTTGTGTATATAAAGAGCCTATGTGATTCACTTTCTGAATATTTCTTCTTTAATGATTAAAATATCTTGGTGTCTGGCAGCCCAGCACAGCCAGGTGGGGTGAGGGTAGGAGGCAGAAACTTGCAATCCATGAGTTCCATCAGCTATTTCAACATGTCTTTGCTCCCCAGCTAAATATAATAGAAAGTTTCTTGAGGGCTTGATCTTATGCATCATCAAATCCAAACAACTAATTCCTTGCCTTATACATACTGCAAACTTATTCACAGTTCATAAGTAATCTATTGGGAAACGTTCTGAACAAAAAGTATTCTCTTTGTACAACTTAGTAGTGCACCTGAATGCTTACAAAAATGAACCCCAGGATATATACACCAGAAAACCAGACAATGTAGATGCTTCAGTAGGAAAGCTAAGAGGTTCATGAGAGGATGAAAAGAAACCTGAGAAGCACTCTTGAATACAGGTTTCTGAATAACTTTCTAATCATATCATTTGGACTGGCATATGGACTGGTAAAGAGAGCTCTTCATGGTTCACTGATTGAGGACAATCAACCCTTTCACAATCTAGAACCCAATGATTGGATCTTCTGAGAGCATCAGAGAAAAATTGCCCTTGCTATCCACACTGTAGCATAACTTCAGGACCTTGAACCTTGGGTTCATAATCTCACAATTCAGAAGGGTCCCTCTACACTCTTGGAACTGAACACCCATTCAAATCCTTAAAGTAAAACTAACCAGAGAAGTTTCTCCCCAGAAGAAGATGGCATCCTTGATTTGGATAGCTTTATCCCAAGATCATGGGTTGAGACGTTTCTACTATCATGAGACTCTTATCTTTCAATTTTTTTTCCTTGCTTATGCCTTTATGAACAACAGAAGTAAAGAGTTGGGGGGGGTCTGTTGCGTGCAAAAAAAAAAAAAAGATTTTTAGCACGATACAGGGGAAATATGATAAAAACTTGCTTATAATTAACCTCTGACTCAAAAGGTTATGCATGATCCAAACTTTTTCCTTTTCTTCCCAACACAGAGGAATAGCATACAAAGCAGTCTTAAGGTTGAGAACAGGTAATAAAGGAAAAACAATTAAAAGAAAGGGAAAAAGATTTCTGCAAACTTGTTGCCACACATTAGTCTTTTATGAATTTATCTATTAATTATATTAATGCTGAATGAACCATACTACCTAAAGTTGTACAAGTGATTGCCCCAAAACTTAACTTCCCCAAGAAACTGTAATAAACAAAAGCAAACTCCCTCTGAAGGAAGTCACGTCTATCTTAGACTTTGATGAACCTTGAAAATAATCTTCTCTAGGTAATGACTAGCAAGCAGAAGATAACATGCTCACAAGGAAGTAAGACGACGTGAAAGATGCCAGAAGAAAACAGTAACAGAAACAAATCTGCAAATATATCAAATATTAGACTTATCACACAAAAATATTAAAACAACTATGCTTTTATGCAGTGTACTCATGTAACAAACCTGCATAGGTACCCTGAATCCATAATAAAAAATTAAAATAAAAAACTATGTTTACTAGGTTCAAAAAAATAAATAGCAAATGAAAGTATCTGCAAAGGAGAAGAAAGTACAAAAATGATTTGAAAAATAACTAAATGTTGGAATTAATAAAACAATAACTAAAAAGCTCATTAGCCACATTGGAACATGTATCCCCAAGAAGAATTGGCAGACTGGAAGACATATAGGAAGACATTACCGCATATGTAACAAAGGTCACTCTCAGAAACTTCAGTGGTAAGTCCTCAAGACATTCAAAATGTAAAAATAAAAGCATAATATTGATCTTATATGACCTCTTTCAAAGAAGAAGTGAAAACACTGCACAACTCAACTCCTGAGGATAAATACCAAAGCTTGACTGAGACAAAACAAGAAAGGAAGAACTTTAGCACAATCTTATTCGTGAACACAGATATAAAAATTCTAAACCAATTACTAACAAACTGAATTTTGCTATATATGCATATAAAATGAATAAAACCATGAACAACTTTATCTCAGGACTACAGAATAGTTGAACATTGTGAAATCTATGAATATATATAAAATAAGCATAGAAAAAGAGGTTGGTGAAAAAATAAAACTTTAGCCAAACTGAAAATAAAAGGGAACTTTCTAAATATATGAGTTGTCTAAAATAAACTACAGTCAAATGTACATGATGAATTATTGAAAGCTCATTTTTTATATCATGAACATGATAATGATGCTGCTATCAACCCTTTTATTAAACATTGCATGTGTTACCCTATCCAACAGAGCAAAATAAGAAATTAGGTGTGCAACGGCACTGGCAAAGCAGAATTAAATAAACTCATACTTGCACAACTGTATCTGCATTGGGAGATTGGATACCTGCAAAGCAACTCACACAAAACTCTTTTCACATAGACTAAGGATTTAAAATGTTTAAAAGAAAATATAGGAGAAGACTGTTTTAACTACTGGGTAAAGAAAATTTCTTAAACATGGTACAATGTAAAAATCATACATAAAAATATCTATAAATTAGAGATCAATTTTAAGAATTTTTGATTACCAAGAACTTAAAGAAATATATTTCAGTAAAGATGTTGGAAAGTCAAGTGATAGCAGGGAGAAAATATTTAGAAAACACATATTACTTATAAAAGATATGTATTTAGAAAATGTATATTACAGAATGTGTATGACTCAAAAAGAAAAGTAAAAAACATTAAAAATAGACAAATGTAAAGTCTTAAAACACAAATGATCTATAAGCTTGTTAAAATGTTAACTTCATAACTATGGAAATGCTAATTTAAACTATAATGATATATCTTTCTAATTCATCAGTTTGTCAAAGAATTATGTCTAATAATTTCAAGAGTTGGCTCAGATATGGAGGACTTGGAATTCACAAATAGCCACTAGCAAAGGAACTGATTTACAAGTTGATGTATATTCATATTATGCAGCCATGAAAACAGACAACTATAGTTATGTAAAGCAACATGGAAAAATATTTTAAAATAATTATGAATAAAAAGCAAAGCCACCAGTGAAAACTTATAATAGGATTTCATTTATATAAAGGCAATAACAGGCATTGCTGAAAAGTATATTGTTTAGAAATACAATTGTATGGGATAAATTATAACACAAAGTTCAGATGGTAGTTACTTGGTGGTGGGAGGTTAATAGGAGACTTCAGAGGTATTCATTTCACAGGAATGTGAGAGGATTTTCTGATGCCAGACTGAAAGTTTCATGAGAGCAGAGACCAATACTTTCTCTTCTGCATTTTATTTTCTGAGCCTGGAAAAATGCATGGCATACTGTATTTGTTCATCAAACACTTATTGGTTAAATGAATGAATAAATGCCCTTTGTAAACTGTAAAGCTATGCAAATCAAGATATTTTTATTATTTTTCACTATAGTTTATTTAATATAATCAAATAGAAGGTATAGTTATAACATCCAGGGAACATTACTGAAAATTTTATGTTAACCCAGAAAACACTTTGGCAAACTAAATTAAATTTTTAGTTTCTAAATTTGCGACAATTGTAATTACATTTAAATTGCCACATGAAGACAAAACAAATATGAAATCTGACTTCAGGTGAGCATAATTTGAGAAGCAAAGGCCAAAAAAAAAAAAAAAGGATAAAAATTGTATTTGGTCAGCTCTGCAAGTTCTACTATATAAGGTTTTTTAAATATTTTTTTAAAGAAAATACTTCACAAGTTGGAAGTTTGTGAAATGTGGTTAACATGAAAGCAATTGAACGTGTTTGTGAACTCAAATGCCCCTCTACCAATGTGTCTCCAATTAGAAAAAGACATCAGATGTATTAAATGTTAATTATATTTGAAGTGTGGAATAAAGCCATAGTAAGCCATTGTACATTTGCCAGTTTTCTGATTTTTTGGCTCCATTATCCAATTGTCCTGCTGAAATGTTTGTATATTGTATGTGAAAAATATGTACTTGCATGTCCATTACGACAAAGTCATATAATTCACACTATATATTGCTTCCGGCTGTGTTTAATGGAATCTATCCAATGAGTGAGCAAAGTCTTCAAGTTAAAAACAATATTCAAAGAAGACTTTTATCTCAACCAGGCACTATGCTTTGGTCATGTTACTCACCCAGGATATTTTTATATACATATAATTTGAGACAGATCACCAATAAGAGAGATTTGTTTAGGGGAAGAATTGCATGTTTTGAAGGTCAAGCTTATTGTTTTATTTAGTTTTTTTTTTCACCTATTTGCTTGTCACATCTCTGGAATTATGTCCAACTAAACTTGAAGATACTGTAAAGTACCATGAAAGAAATATGTTGAAGAAACATGGTTTATTCTGGAAATGGGCAGTCTACACATATTAATAGGCTCTCCTTGCACCCACTTCAGCAACTAATTCTGAATAGATCTCCTTGATGTATTTAGGAGACAAGGTGATAAAAGATTACAGAACTGTTTTCCTTCAGAAGGCTGGCTCATCTAAGAAAGCAACAGTATCTGAAGAAAGTTCTCTTTTCAAAGTTTGGGTTTTCATCTGTATATTCACAGAATAGTGTATTATGCTAACACATTTGGTTTTTAAAATGGCAACCAAAGTTGCTGTCTGTTTGGATCTAGTTTGGACCACTGTATATTCAATATAACATAAAAAGAGACCGTGTCATGTTGTAAGTAATCTAAAAGCGATGTATCCAAACAAATTTTACAAATTACTGTAGGGTTCAGAAATCTATGTATATAATGACATTAATATCTCTACTTTTTGATATCCAAATTGTTTCTTGGAGGAGACTGGTTTCTTGAAAAATACCTCCACAATCTCAGGCTTATTTTATCATATGGCAAAATAAAATAAATAAATGGGTAGTTTGCCATACTACATGAAAGCTGGCAGTTAATAAAATGTCAAATATTTTGATCAAAACTATTTAGACAGCAGATTTAACTAACTTCTTGATTTTTAACTATAATGATAGACACACTTTCACAAATATTTCATAAATGAAACCTATTAATACCATCTTTTAGTTATTAGTAATATATATGACATCAAATATCCATTTTGAATAAATATTCATCAATAATTTGATGTTTTCAAATACCCAGAAGTCTGGTTTTAATCACATGAAGTCTGGGGATAGTTGACTAATTTTTTTCCTTTTTGGTATGCCCTGTTCAAAATCATCCAGCCTATCTCAACGTTGATTGATGATGGGTAAATAAATCAATTTTTTTTCCAAATTGCATAGGCCTATTACATTGTTGAAGTCGTTTTTAATAAAAAGATTTTCTGTCTTTCATTTTGTTTGCAGAGATTTGGGTCTAGTCTAATCTGTTCAACCTGTTAATCATTGTCAGGTGCCAGATTCCAATTTGTTCTCAATGTGCCTGTATGACTTTTCATTCCATATTCTTTGAGTTAAATTTCGATTACTTATTTGAATGTTATTTAATACAGCTCATACATTTAAAATAAAACCAGCAGGTAAATGAATTCTGGCTTAGTATAAAAAAGATGTTACCACATTAGTGTTACATATACAGATGGATGTGGCTCAACAACAATGATTTAGACAAAAGAAACGATGACTTGAACTGACATGTGTGGCTGTAACTCAGCCTCTAACGAGCTTGTGAATACAGATTTCAGCACATTGATCCAGTTGCTTTCAATACCTCTAGAAGGCAGTATATCAAGAATCCCCCTGCTACTGTTTAAGAAAATAGATTCTGCTGCTACCTAAGAAATCAACTGGAAGGCATTTTTATAACCTTACACCACATAAGGAAAAGCTGAAAAGCAGTACTAATACATGCAAACTACATCACCTGGGGAAAGATGACCCAGAATGTCACTTTTAATATTTAAATTTTTGAATTTTTGGCAAAATACTATCGGCTTAGAGAAGAGGAAAAACATTTAAAAACAAAAAATCTCACACCAAAAAAAACTGACATCCACTAATGCACACATATTCATCTTTGTGTTGGGAAGGTCTAAAGTAGGTACCTGGTGGACTTCCTACAGCCTATTTTAACAATATGGGCATGCTGATTACACTATCTAGATTTAATTTGAGTGAAACATGTTCACACCATAAAAATACTGCTTTGTACTATTAGAGTGATAAATGTAAAGGACATCCCTGATCCTTAACCCAACATAGATGGCAATCCATTCTCCTAGTTCCCCTAAACTGTGTCCTTGTAAAGGCTCAAAAAGAGAGTAAAAGGGAATTAACCCTGGAGCAAGGGAAACAAGAGGGAGAGATAGGATGGTTAGTTCTAAGGCTGAAGGATTGCCTGGAGGCACCGATATGCGTGGATGTGATAATGACGCTTACTGGGTAATTACACACATTAAAAAAAGTGAAAACACCATGGCTTCAAGTTGGGGATAAGGAGTCTGTGGAATCAAAAACAGTTGTACCAAAAGGAAAGTGCCAGACTAACATGTATCTAAGGCAGTGGTTCCCAACCTTTTTGGCACCAATGGCTGATTTCCTGGAAGACTATTTTTCCATGGATGGTGGGTAGGGGGCTGGAGGCGGTTTCTGGATGAAATCATTCCACCTCAAATCATCAGGCATTAGATTCCCATAAAGAACTTGCATCCTGGATCCCTGGCATGCACAGTTCACAATAGGGTGCATGCTCCTATGAGAATTTATGGCCCCACTGATCTGACAGGAGACGGAGCTCAGGCGGTAATGCTGCTAGCCTGCCATTCACCTCCTGCTGTGCAGCCCAGTTCCTAATAGGCCACAGGTACCAGTCTGCGGGGTTGGGAACCCCTGATGTAAGGATTATTAAAACGAATGTTTAGAAGCACATTAATTATTAGTATAAAAGAGCTTTCTAATACCCATTTTTAGACTGCATTCTAGCCTGGGCAACAGAGCAAGATTCCCGTTATCTCTCCCTCTTTTTCTTTTTCTTTTTCCCTTTCTTTCATTCTCTCTTTTTTTTTCTTTCTTTCTCTTTTTCTTTTCTTTCTTTTCCTTTCTTTAAAAAAAAAAAAAAAAAAAAACTGTTTAAAAAAAAAAAAAAGATACTGATAAATAGCATTTGTTTTGTCATACCTTTTGTCATCAACCACCCCCAAATTTAGTTGTTACATGCAATACTACTCACTTTGCAAAGCTGATACAAGTACTGGATTCTCCATTGCTTTTGGTAAGAAACTAAGTCTATCAGTTCAACTAACACAGATTTTCTGTTTTGTTTTTTTTTTTGTGGTGGGGAGACAGAGGTCTTGTGCTGTCACGCAGGCTGGAGTGAAGTGGTATGATCTCAGCTCACTGCAAACTCCGCCTCCTGGGTTTAAGGATTCTCGTGCTTCAGGCTTCCAAGTAGATGGGATTACAGGCGGGTGCCACCATGCCTGACTGATTTTTTGTATTTTAGTAGAGATGGAGTTTCGCCCTGTTGCCGGGCTGGTCCCGAACTCCTGAGCTCAGGCAATCCGCCCAATCCAACTGCCTTGGCCTTCCAAAGTGTAGGATTACAGGCATGTGCCACCATGTCCAGATTAACTAACACAGATACTTTTTTTGAGATGGAGCCTCATTTTTTTGCCGGACTGGAGTGCAGTGGCACAATCTTGGCTCACTGCAACGTCCGCCTCCTGGGTTCAAGCAATTCTACTGCCTCAGCCTCCCGAGTAGCTGGGACTACAGGTGTACGCCACCACCACGCCCAGCTAATTTTTTTTTTTTAGATTTTAGTAGAGATGGAGTTTCACCACGTTGTCCAGGCTGGTCTCAAACTCTTGACCTTGTGATCTGCACTCCTTGGCCACCCAAAGTGCTGGGATTACAGGTGTGAACCACCGTGCCCAGCCCACAGATAATTTTTAACAACATGACCACTTTTTAAGTTCATTACCCTTTGAAACAAAATGAAACAAAACTTACCTACATGATTTCTAAAGAAAAATTTTAAAAAGAATTACAACGAAGACCCAGTTAGCTAAGAAAAGCACCAAAAAAGTTGGAACAAAAGACTCTCACCAAATGGCTATGAATTTAAGCTTTTATAATTCATAAAGAACATATGAATTCAGACGGAAAAACATGCGGTTTATAGTTTTATGTAGCATTAACCCTGGAAGTTGCTCTCAGATCTTAAAAGGCTTCAAACTCTTCTGTTACTTTTACATATGAATATAGCAACATAGTTGGTTGATGATGGCTAAGAAAACATCTGGCAGAGCCATATTAACAAGGGAATAGTTTGTTTTATGATAGAAGAGGAAGCTTCTATTCTCGGCTAAAAGCCATGTTCTCAGATACCATGGCAATACATGGAAAGCTCGTTGGTAAGTGGTTGCCTCTTTGTCTTACATTTTTAAGCAGTTTAGTAGTTAGCTCCAAATTAGGAAATTAACTGGCAATCAAAGCATTGGAGCAGGAAAACCAATTATAGCTCTTCCAAATCTCTGAAAAAAAAAAAAAAAGGTTGGAGAGCATTAGGATAATTCTTCATAAGAAGAGGAATAAGGCAGGGTGTAGTGGCTCACGCCTGAAATTCCAGCACTCTGGGAGGCTGAGGTGGGCGGATCACTTCAGGCTAGGAGTTTGAGACCAGCCTGGGCAACATGGCAAAACCCCACCTCTACTAAAAATAAAATTTTAAAAACCCTAGCAGGCTGTGGTGGCCTGTGCGTGTGGTCCCAGCTACTCAGTAGGCAGAGGTGGGAAAATCACCTGAGACCAGGAAGATCAAGGCTGCAGTGAGCTGAGATTGCGCCATTGCATTCCAGCCCGGGTGACAGAGTGAGACCGTGTCTCACACAAAAAAAAAAGGATTAGAATAATCGAATGGTAGATGGAAACATGCTGGAATCTGTTGGCTTGTTTGCAGGTATAGGGGCCTCAAAAAGTATCTCCCCATTTAGAACCTTTGTGTTTGTTTTACCAGTGGCTTTAATTATCTCTCAAGTCAACCCCACTGCTTCCCGAAACACCGGATAGTTGTGGAATAGCTTAGCAGTGACATCTTATAGGCCCAAGAATAGAAATAGCACAGATCTATAACTTGATCAAGACAGTTGCAGGTAAAAAGGAAAAAAAAAAAAGAAAAGAAATAGCACAGATCAGTTAACTAAGATCAAAATGTCATTCACTTACATCTTGCTGAGATGGTGGAGAATATTCTCCCTTTCTTCGGCTTTCCCGTATTTCTTTAGGACACCTTTTGTATCGTGGTCAACTGTCAGTATATCTCATGTAGTTATTCTCATGCATGCCATTTCCTGAACAGCAATAGATGCTGTGAGGCAGGAACTGTGCCTTATACTTGCTCCCCCACAGTGCCTAGGAGAATGTCTTGTACACAGTAGGTTTTCAATAAATGCTAACTAGATACATTTTAGGAACCAGGCCAAGGGACTGGCCAGCTGTAGCAATGGTCAATGTAGCTCAACTACACTCAAGAGTATCCCATCTTCAGGACAAAGGACAGTCAATCTTGAGCCATTCTGAACTGATTATCCTACATCTAAGTATTACTGATTTCAACTGGCATTTCCAGTGAAGATGTAGGCTTTTTATTTATTGCTGTAATTTTCCATCCAAAGAGTATTTGGGTTTACTTATAAAAAACAGTCGTTTAAAAACAGTGTGCTTGTTTATCAAATATCAGAGCAAAATGTGTCATGCATTCAAGATGGTAATTTTTAAATTTTTTCCATTTTAACTATTGTTGAAGCCATCCACTGGGTCATTTTATGGTTTTCAAAAGAGCTGTATTTGTTTTGTTTTGTTTTTTTTAAGACGGGGTTCCACCATGTTGGTCAGGCTGGTCTTGAACTCCTGACCTCAGGTGATCCACCCGCCTTGGCCTCCAAAGTGCTTGGATTACAGGCATGAGCCACCACGCCCGGCCCGCTTTTTTTTTTTTTTTTTTTGAGATGGAGTCTTGCTCTGTCGCCCAGGGTGGGGTGCAGTGTTGCTATCTAGGCTCACTGCAACCTCCGCCTCCTGGGTTCAAGCAATTCTACTGCCTCAGCCTCCCGAGTAGCTGGTATTACAGGCATCTGCCAACACACCCTGCTAATTTTTGTATTTTTAGTAGAGATGGGGCTTTACCATATTGATCAGGCTGGTCTTGAATTCCTGACCTCAGATGATCCGCCCGCCTCAGCCTCCCAAAGTGCTGGGATTACAGGCGTTAGCCACTGTGTCCGGTCAAAAAGCTGTGTTTTGAATGAGTGTTAAAATGTAAATAGAGATTTACTGTTGCCAAATTTTTAGAGAGGAATGTTCCTACCAAGCATTAGGACTCAGCATGTCCCTCCCCTTGGATATATATTAAATGATCCTGACAGCTTCAGCTGACATGAGTTTTGAGGAATTCGAAGCCAATCTATTAGGTTATATCTACAGATACTTTGGAGACCTCTTGTTAAACAGTGGGGAAGTTCTAAATGTTTGCATGAAAAAGCAGCCAGGAAGAGAAATCTGCTAACAAAAAGGAGAATGACATGGTTTGAGGGTCTACTTATTGTAAAGCAAGGGAAAGAACAGTAACTGGAGTAAAATGAGGTCACAGCTGTGATGAACGGCTGCGGTGGCTTAGCTATTGAGGCCAGGCTAAGCTGTTTACCACCAGATTTTGATACAAAGGGACACTACCAGAAAGGATCCTTTGGAAATGCATGGTGAAGTTGCAAGAAATAAATCTTCATTCATGAAACTGGCAACCTTTGGGGCAATGCTGAATTACACAGAAGGGGAGGGCCTGTCCTTTGCAAAAGATAAAATGGTTTTCAACCAACTGTATTTGGTCTTTAGAAAATTATGGGCCTATTTGCTTTGCCGAAGTGTCAAAGTTTCCAAAAAAGATTTATTTCACCAGGTGGCTACTCACTAATAAAGGCCAAACAGCTTCTTTCAAAGATGACAGAATTTAAAAGGTGCATGCAGAACTCTATGTAAATGCAATGATGATTACTGTTTGTCATATGTGTCACTGCTTCCTGCATGAGTCCTGTCTCCAGTTAGCTGTGGCACTTTCTGAGATGGGCTGGCCTCTTTGGAAGGCCCACTGGTGAAAAGTGGGCTGGACATAGGACCCAAAAGGTTCAATTTGGGGGTTCAATTTGAGGACCCCAAAATGCTTGGGGTCAAAGCACGAGGACAACAAAGAGTCGCCACTTCTCTTTTTCTTCCCTTCCTCCTCGTCCTGCTTCCTGCGTCCTCCTTGCTCCACTTCTCTCAGCTCCTTACCGGGAGCCTGACTTAGGGGCCCAGTACCTGTCTGGTGCCATGGAATCTCTGACAAGTCAACCAGCCAGTTGACTGGAGGAAGGCAGCTGGAGGAAATGAGAGGCTGAGGAGAAACCAGTGTCTTTTTCTGCGTTTAGGATCTATTAAGCATAAGCACAATTAGCAGTTTTATCTGAGAATAAAAGTATCCTAAATAGTTCCCGGCTGCGTGATTTCAGGCCCTCAAGGAGTGCCCTCTTGGAATGTCAGTTTTCTTAAAGCCCTGAGCACAGGTTCTTAACACTGGCTGGGGGTCCAATAGGGTACTGAATATATTTCCAGTTCACCTGGGAACTCCAAGGTCAAAAACAAGGCTACACCTGAAAGAACATTTAAAAGAGAATTACACTGTTATGCAAATGCAAGGAAGTGTTTATACATTTTCACCAACTCTGGGCGCACTGCCTATGAGTTAGCCCGGCTTCTCAAGGAAATTTATGATTAAAAAAAAAAGAATTCTCTCATTTCCTTTCCATCTGCCAGCATAGTAGTACTTCAAGTTGAGATGCTCACCAGGGCCTCCTAGCCCCTCTCCTTGAATGTAATACCTCTCTTCCCAGGTAGTCCATCCTGCTTACCTTTAAACCAGTATTTCTTTTTTGCCATTTTGATTCCTCAAGGATTCACTGGCTGCCTACTGTATGCCTTTGCTTAAAAACTTTCAGGGATTTCCTATATTCTGCTTCGTGCCCAGCTCCACCTTCCCATCTAAACATTGCCCACTTCCCCTAAGCCTTCCAGTCTGGCCAATCTCCAAAGCATCATGCCCTGGGGCCTAAAATGCCCTCTTCTATTCCCTCTGAGCCTGTTCGAATCCAGCTCAGTCTCTCATCCTGGGTTTGGTGTCCCTCCAGGGTGAAGGGGTGGGGAGGGAGGCACCTTCCTTCATTCTGACTGGTTCCCAGTGAGGCATCCCTACTTGAGGAAGAGGCTGAGATGCCAAGTGACTTGCCTAGAGTCATTTGCCAGCCGGTGATGGAATAGGGACTACAAGCCACCCTGCAACCTCTCCTGGGAGAACAAGTCCCATTCTCCCTCTCTCTGCACTCTGCAGGCAGCACAGAGGAGGCGTCCGGACGCATTTACCTCCTCCCCGCCCCCACAGCTTGGCCTTCACTAAGCTATCTTGTGTCTTCCTCCTGCTGAGATTGATTCGCCCAGGAAAGTGGGGCTTCATCTTTACCTTTCAAAAGTAATTCTTTAGTTCTTCTCATCACAAGGTGGAGGATGGGGTGGGTCGGGGGGCGGGGTACAAAACAAAACAAAACTCCATGAAGCAACTTAAAGCACGACCATAAAGGCCTTCCATCACCCCCATCCAGAGATGAGGACAAGGTCTGGGGGTGCTGGGTGGCTTCGGACCTCCCAAAGGTCCAAACTATCTGCTTCAAGGGGGCATCGAAGCGTAACTCATATACTTACACCCCGTCCCCGCACTTTTGCAGGTGGGAGGGCTCTCTCTTCCTTTGGGAGGCTGGGGACTCTGGGACAGAAGATGCCTTGGAAGGAAGAGAATGGAGAGTCGGACACCAGAAAAACTTTGGGGGATTCGGGGTGGGAACGAAGGCGTGAAGAGAGAAGGGAGGCTTAGCAGGGGAGGAGGGGCGGGCGCGAGAGCGGGAGGAGTCACTGCGCGGCGGCCGCCCCTCCCCGCCCTCCACTCGGCGGCCCGGGGCCCTCCTTCCCCTCCTCCTTCTCCTCTCCCTCCTCCTCCTCCTCCTCCTCTCGGTGTGGATGGCGGCGGCCAGATTCGGAGCCCCAACCGCGCTGCCGGTGAGTGACCAGCCCCGGGGAACAGAGACGGGGAGGCCTGTGAACCCCCTCTCCAGGGTGGGGCCTCCCGCCGTCTCTGGGAAAGTTTGTGGGCGCCCCGGGACGCGGGCATCTCCTGGGCCGCTCCGCGCCTCCCCATCTCCCCGCGCCCGCGCTGGCCGCCCTCAGAGGCGCCCTGGGGCCCGCAGAGGGGTGGCCCCCAGGCAGGGACTCCGCCTCCCCTCTGTTCTGAGGCTGCTACTGGGACCGGGGTCCGACTGTAAAGAGAAAACTCAAACTGCAAAGAAAAGAATATCGTCTCAGTTCTGCCGGCGGGGTCGGGGGCTCGTTCTCACCCGCGCGCTGCCCCTCGAGCTCTCGGACCGGGCCACCAGCTCTGCGCCCTTCACGCCTCCCTCGGGGCCTCTGTGTCTCTCTCCCGCCCCCAGACTCCCACTTCTTTCTGGCTGCTGTTATTTGGGCTCCTGCTCCCTCCCTGCTCCCTGGGATCTCAGCTCGGACCTCAGCTGGTGCCTGCAGCCCGGCGTCCCCTACTGCCCTGGAAGGCAAGGAGTCAGGCCACGGGACCACAGCCGCGGGGGCCACCACACTGGCCCACATATTTCCTGCAGGTATGACATTCACTGGGTATTGGGGTTGGGCCCCTAGGACTCACAAACTGAGCCTTGTGGGTACGGGAAAAATTAAAATATATTCCTCCTTAGGATGTACTGCTTTTGTTGGTTTGGCATCTTTTTATTTTTAACTGCCTAACTGTGCTTTCTTCTAATAATAATGATACTTCATGTAATTAGCATTTGTAATATCTAAAGACAGAAAAAGGAAGAAAACAGTAAACGGAAGAGATAGAATGCTTGCTAAAAATACTCATTTTTGACTTCAGTCCACACTAGACTGTTTTCCTGGAAGACAGAATTTCAGTGGAGCTTGTTTTCAGACTAACCCCAAACATGATTACAGCCTCCTCCAGGCTAGAAGTTTGAATTTGCCTGACATGCACCACACTGTTTGTTGGTATTCCCAGCCTGGCATTCCCATCTGCATAGCTCTAGTCTCCCTCCCAACCCGCCCCCCCCAACTCTCATCTTTCTCATAAAAGGGAGCTGTGAAAACAAGGCAATGGGAGAGGCTCAAATGAGCTGGACCACATAATAAAAACAGCCCTACTTATTTTAATCCTGAAGCTATGGCCTCCCCTAGACTCTGATTGGGTGGAAGAAATGTTTAGTTCATTTGCGTGGTTTTTATGTCAGTAGTTATTATGGTTGAATCAGTGTTTCCATGGCAGGCTTGCTTCTCTTGGCACCATGGGGAGCCTATTAATTCTCAGATGGGTCTGGACAGATAAGTCTGGAGAGATTTTTCAGGGCTTGACCTGGGCTGATATTGCAAACCTCTGCACACTCAGAACCAGAGCAGCCGGGAGCAGCCTAAACTGGGGTTTCTTCCACATAACCTGGGAAGAAAAAGCTCTACCAAGGAATGAACAGGATTGCTGGGGGATGTTGGATGTTTACATTTTTAGGAAGAACACACTTCTCAAAAACTTCAGCCATTCCTGTTTCCATACAAACAATAAATGCAGTTGTAACAAATGTAGTAGATCAGATTCTGAACAACCCCTTAAAAAATACGTCCAAGTATTGAACTATTTGGAAATAAAGATTTTATTTTAATTCCACTGGAAATAAAAGAGTTTATGTTAAAAACGATGTAATTCACTTCTCTCCACTGATTCAGATTGACAGTTCCCCATTGGTGTGAATCAGTTAGGTTTTACTGTGGTCTCAAAACATCATTGAGGCAGGGCACGGCGGCTCATGCCTGTAATCCCAGCACTTTGGGGGGCTGAGGCGGGTGGATCACTTGAGGTCAGGACTTTGAGACCAGCCCGGCCAACATGATGAAACTCTGTCTCTATTAAAAATATAAAAGCTAGCCTAGAGGTAGCAGGTGCCTGTACCAGCTACTCAGGAGCCTGAGGCAGAAGAATCATCTGAACCTGGGAGGCAGAGATTGCAGTGAGCCTGGAGATCTTACCACTGCACTCCAGCCTGGGCAACAGAGCAAGACTCTGTCTCAAAAAAAAAAAAAAAAATCATTGATAGGAAAGTGTTGTGACTTCCATTCAAAAAGTAAATCCAAAAAAAAAAGCAAGAAAAGGAAAAAAAAAGTGAAGTTCTGAACTTGTTTGGCCCTGTTGCTTAGAAAAACAATGTACTTGTGTTCAGATAAAAATCTTCAGTTTCTTCCTCTTCCTGAGAATTTATAATAGTGCATTTAATATCCTGGAAGTCAACCTTATACTGTTTAGAGAAAAGTTGTCTTTCTGCCTTGTCCAGCTTTTGCACCACCTCATGAAATATTGTTAGACTGGATGGTTTGCCGTGGGCACAAGAGTCTGCCCAGCAGTCCGAGGAAAGGCTGGGGTTGTAATGAAGGCCACGGGGGCCTGGACTTAAGGAGCAGGTGGTCTGGATGGTGAGATGAAGGCTGCATCTCCAGACAGCCGTAAAAAGCAGCTGGTGATCATCTGGACAGGTCAGATGAGTTAGAAATATCAATACATGAAGTGTGGGACCGGTGGAGAGGAAGGTAGGCAGACGTGGTTAAGAAGCAAAATGACACAAATAAATAAGGAAAAGGCCAGGCACAGCGGCTCATACCTGTCACCCTAGCACCATGGGAGGTGGAGGCTGGAGGATCACTTGAGGCTGGGAGTTAAGACCAGGGCAACAAAGTGAGACCCCATCTCTTAAAAAAAAAAAAAGAAAAAAGCCAGATGCGGTGGCTCACGCCTGTAATCCCAGCACTTTGGGAGGCCAAGGCAGGTGGATCACGAGGTCAGGAGATTGAGACCATCCTGGCGAGCATGGTGAAACCCCATCTCTGCTAAAATACAAAAAACTAGCCGGGCATGGTGGCACATGTGCCTGTAGTTCCAGCTACTTGGGAGGCTGAGGCAGGGGAATCTCTTGAACCTAGGAGGCAGAGGCTGCAGTGAGCCAAGATCACACCACTGCACTCTAGCCTGGTGACAGAGCGAGACTCCATCTCCAAAAAAGAAAAAAAGATGTAGGCTGGGCTAGGTGGCTCATGCCTGTAATCCCAACATTTTGGGAGGCCGATGTCGGTGGATAACTTGAGATGAGGACAAGAAGTCTGATCATAAATGATTGTCATTGTATTATAATCTGCCTTCTCCCTAGTAGCTTTTAATATTTTCTCTAAAATGTTCCACAGGTATGTCTAGGTATAGATTTAGAAAATTTTTCCTACCCAGCAGTCAGTGAGCATTCATGATGACACAAATTTATGTAGCTGGGCATGGCGGTTCACGTCCGTAATTCCAGCACTTTGGGAGACTGAGGCGGACTGATCGCTTGAGCTCAGGAGTTCGAGACCAGCGTGGGCAACATGGTGGGACCCTGCCTCTACAAAAAATACAAAAATTAGCTGGGCATGGTGGCATGCCCCTGTAGTCCCAACTACTTGGGAGGCTGAGGTGGCAGGATCCCTTGAGCTCAGGTGGCAGAGGTTCCAGTGATCTGAGATCAGGTCACTACACTCCAGCCTGGGTGACAGAATGACAGCCTGTCTCAAAAAATAAATTAAAAAAAAACTAAAAAACACATTTGTAAGGATTTGTGATTACTCAGTGAGCTGTGTGACCTTGGGCAAGTTGCCAGTTTCTCTCAGTCTCCTCATCTATGAAATATAAAGAATGATAGTATCTATTACAGAGATATTGTAAAGAGATGGTACATGAAAATGTTAGAATAGGCATGGTGAGGTGGCTCACGCCTGTAATCCCAGCACTTTGGGAGGCCGAGGTGGGCAGGTCACCTGAGCTCAGGAGTTCGAGACCAGCCTGACCAACATGGTGAAACCTCATCTCTACTAAAAATACAAAAATTAGCTGGGCATGGTGGTGGGTGTCTGTAATCCCAGCTACTCGGGAGGCTGAGGCAAGAGAATCGCTTGAACCAGAGGGGCGGAGGTTGCAGTGAGCAGAGATCATGCCACTGCATTCCAGCCTGGGCGACAGAGTGAGATGCCACCTCAAAAAAAAAGAAAAAAGAAAAGAAAAGAAAATGTTAGAATAGTGCCTACCATATAAGGAAGAAGAACACAAAAATTGTTAGCTATTATGATTACTTTTATATTTTTTCAGAATTTCTGGGCCATCTTGGATTTGGCCAGTTTATAAAATGTTAGTTTGTCTAGTTGCACACATACGGAAACTCCTGTTGAGATTCTCTTTGAAATTGCATTCAGTTAATACTGACATCTTTACAATGCTGGCTCTTCCCGTCTCCTTTTATTCACTTGAATGGTTACTGGTGATTTCCCCTATAAATGTCTTCTACAACTTTTGCTGTATTTATTTCCTATAGGTTTTGTTGATATTTTGTCCTAGTATATTCACTAGTTTACTTGCTGGCCCATAGAAAAAAACATTCCTGATTTTTGAATTTTGTTTTTTTACCCAGCATCCCAGCTGACTTCTCTTATTAGTTCTAATAGTCTGCATATAGATAATTCTTGAATTTTCTATATAGACAATTGTAAAACAACAATAATTTATCTTGTCCATTTCCGTGACTCCTACATCTTTTTCTTTCCTTGTTGCATTGGGGTAGATGGATGCTCCAGTACAGAGTTCGAACCGTGATGGCAGGCACCCTTGTCTTCTTACTATGTTTAACTTAAAAAAAAAAAAGAAAGAAAATTGTTCTTATATTGTTTGTATCAAGCCCTATTAAGTTGAGCGGCTTTTCCTCTTTCGTATATGTTTTTCTTTTTTTCTTTCTTTTTTTTTGAGACGGAGTCTCGCTCTGTCTCCCAGGCTGGAGTGCAGTGGCGCGATCTCTGCTCACTGCAACCTCTGCCTCCTGGGTTCAAGCAGTTCTCCTGCTTCAGCCTCCCAAGTAGCTGCGATTACAGGTGTGCACCACCATGCCTGGCTAATTTTTTGTAATTTTTTTTTTAAAGTAGAGACTGGCTTTCACCATGTTGGTCAGGCTGGTCTCGAACCCCTGACCTCATGATCTGCCCGCCTCAGCCTCCCAAAATGCTGGGATTACAGGTGTGAGCCACTGCGCCCGGCTATATATGTTTTTCTTAAACAATCTATAACAGATAAAGATTATCTGTTTATTTATTAATTTTTTTGAGACGGAGTCTCACTCTGTCACCCAGGCTGGAGTGCAGTGGTGCAATCTCGGCTCACTGCAACCTCCGCCTTCCGGGTTCAAGCAATTCTCCTGCCTCAGCTTCCCGAGTAGCTGGGATTACAGGTCCATGCCACCATGCCCGGCTAATATTTTGTATTTTTAGTAGAGACGGGGTTTCACCATGTTGGCCAGGCTGGTCTTGAACTCCTGACCTTGTGATCCATCCAACCTCGGCCTCCCAAAGTGCTAGGATTACAGGCGTGAGCCACCACTCCTGGCCCAGATGATTTTTTTTTTTTTAAGATATAGGGTCTTGCTATGTTGCCCAGGCTGGATTGCAGTGGCTATTCACAGGCGCCATTCCACTACTGATCAGCATGGGTGTTTTAACCTGCTCCGTTTCTGACCTGGGCTGATTCACCCCTTCTTAGGCAACCTGGTGGTCCCCCACTCCTGGAGGTCACCATATTGATGCCGAACTTAGTGTAGACACCTGATCGGCATAGCGCACTGTAGCCCAGAACTCCTGGGCTCAAGCGGTCCTCCCACCTCAGCCTCCCGAGTAGCTGGGACTATAGGCAAGCGCCACTGCACCCGTCGATATTTTTGTAATCATATTTTTGTTCAATGTTTTGAAGTGTTTGAATGGGAGTATATGGTGTTATGATATATACCGGTTTTTATTCACGGTTCCTGGCTCATAACCACCCCCGCATAGCCCTTGTTACAGTTTTTTTTTATTATAATATTGGGTGTGTTAGGCCTCAGAGGCCTCTGACCTTCTGCTCTCCTTTCACTTACCCCAAGGCAGGACTGTAATGAGAGTGTTCCACCCAATGCCCTGGAGGAAGGAATGCTGACCCAGGAGGCTCATGGAGCTTCTGGATAGCTGAACACAGGCAGGTTCCTGGAGGTGGTACGCCCAGGCAGAGCATGGAAGGGCCGTGCCCCTTCCCTCATACTGCCCTACACATCCCCTCATCTGTATCTTTTGCAATATTTTTTATAGTAAAACAGTAAACCTAAGTAATTTTCCCTGAGTTCTGTGAGCCGCTCCAGCAAATTAACTGAACCCAAAGAGCAGGGTCTTGAGCCTCGACTTGAAGTGGGTCAGTCAGAAGTTCCCGAGGCTCAGACTTGTGACTGGTGTTATACCTGAGCGAGTCAAGGAATGCGCCACACTCTGAGATTGAATTATGAGTCCTTTATTTTAGCTGGCTACCTCGAGGTGATAATACCCCAAATTGTCTCAGCCCCAAAGAGAGAGTCGGGGGGTTTTTTATGCCCTAGTTTGAAAAGGGAGGGGGGAACCTAGCTGAAGCAAGTTTTTCACAGAAGCAGAGTAAGAAAAAGTTAGAAGATAAACTAGTACATGAGAAATAAAACAGTACCAGGTGCAAGGGCTAAAGCTGTCATAAAAAGACATACAACTTACAGATATGGGGGCTCTGGGTACTCGACAGCACCTGCATTCCCAGGCTCTGCTGGTGCCGCTTAACTCAGCCTCTTATCAGCAAATGCACTCCTGGATGTGCCCAGTGTTATCCTACCCCAGCTACATACTACAGTTACATACTTAATGAGGGGAATAACTAAAATGAAGAAGCTATGATGGAGTCTGTCTGGCTTAAGAAGCTAACAAGAAGCCTGAACAGCTCTTAGCTAAGAGTCAGTTTAAGCTAACAAAAAGCAGCTTATCACACTGGCATGTGCGGAGGGGCAGTCTTGGGAACTAACCCCTCAGCTATGGGATCTGACACTATCTCAGGGTAGATAGTTCCTCAGAGGACACCCAGCTGGTGTCTATTGCTTGGTGTATTTGGGAAAAGCCCCCACATTTTGGTCACAAGAAGTCTTCTTCTGTGTTGGTGATTATTGTGGTGTGAGAGTGGAGGAAAACCATGGCTAGAGAGTTTTTCCTACACAAAGGGGTATTTTCAACCCAATCCATCATATTGACTGAGGTTCTTCACTCCTAATTTAAAAGCTTATTTTGGGCTGGGCATGTTGGCTCATGCCTGTAATCCTGGAATTTTGAGAGGCTGAGGTGGGCAGATCACTTGAGGTTAGGAGTTCAAGACCAGCCTGGCCAACATGGTGAAACTCTGTCTCTACTAAAAATACAAATATTAGCTGGGTATGGTGGCGTGCGCCTGTAGTCCCAGCTCCTCGGTAGGCTGAGGCAGGAGAGTTGCTTGAACCTAGGGGTGTGGAGATTGCAGTAAGCCGAGATCTTGCCACCGTACCCCAGCATGGGCAACAGAGTGAGACTCCATCTGAAAAAAAAAAGGTGTATTTTGTTATATGTAAAATGTAATAGAATACAGCGAAGTAGGCTGGGTGCGGTGGCTCACGCTGTAATCTGAGCACTTTGGGAGGCTGAGGTGGGTGGATCACTTGAGGTCAGGAGTTCAAGACCAGCCTGACCAACATGGTGAAACCCTATCTCTACTAAAGACAATCCAAAAAAAAAAAGATACAAAATTAGCCGGGTGTGGTGGTGCATGCCTGTGGGAGGCTGAGGCAGGAGAATCGCTTGAACCCAGGTGGTGGAGGTTGTAGTGAGCCAAGATCGGGCCACTGCGCTCCAGCCTGGGTGAAAAGAGTGAAACTCTGTCTTAAAAAAAAGAATCCCAAAACAGGATACAGCAAAGTAAATACATATACATTGGCTCCTATATGGAAGTCTCCTTCTTCTCAGAGAATGCACCCAAGAAGAGGTCTGAATAAATAATACTGTATGCCACTGCCACCATCTGGGACCCTGTACCCTTACTGGTGTGTCTCACCCTCATGTGGCCAATGCTCTCAGGCTGGAAAAGATCTGAATTTCCCAACCATGCTGCTCGAGTCCCTAAATGCTGTCCTTTAGATTCTCTATAGTAGATCAAAACCTCATGCTCAACTAGCATCTTAACTCACATCTATGTTGAAAAAAAAAACTTGTGGAAAAGTTCCTGTTGTCCTTGGAGATGAAGATGATGTTCTGTTTCTGCTGGGCATGCTCAAGTAGCATCTTAACTCACATCTATGTTGAAAAGAAAAAAACTTGTGGAAAAGTTCCTGTTGTCCTTGGAGATGAAGATGATGTTCTGTTTCTGCTGGGCATGCCTGTGTACGTGTGTCTCTTAACAGTGCAGAGAGTTTTACATTGAGCAATTGATTCTTTTCTTGTGGCAGATTCCATCTCTGGGAATGTTGATCAATATCAATGGAGCCTATTTATAACTCTGAAAGAAATCTACACAAAGATATTTTCCCCATAGTCCTTGGCCTTCTCCTCTGGCCCTTTTAACAGCTTTATCAGTGTCCCTCTCTGGAGTCAAGCAGATCTGGGTTTGAATCCAAGCTTTGCCACTGATTAGACGTGTGGCCTTGGGCAAGTTACTTAACACCTCTGAGGCTAAATTGTCTTCCTTATAAAACACTAATAACAAAATCGACCTCAAAAGATTGTTCTGAAGATTGAGATAACTGGACATAATATAAGCATTATTAGAAGCATTATAAGCTTACAAATGTTAGTTTCCTCCCATCATCTCCACTACGCTACTCTGATTCTTTCAAAGTAGAATTGTGCTTCAGGAGGTCTAATCAGGCTAGGTGTGGTGGCTCATGCCTGTAATTCTACCAGTTTGGGAGGCGGAGGTGGGTGGATCACTTGAGGCCAGGAGTTTGAGACCAACCTGGCCAACATGGTGAAACCCAATCTCTACAAAAATACAAAAATTAGCCAGACATGATGGCACACACCTGTAATTCTAACTACTCAGGAGGCTGAGGCACAAGGATTGCTTGAGCCTGGGAGATGGAGGTTGCAGTGAGCCGATATTGCACCACTGCACTCCAGCCTGGGTAACAGAGTGAGACTCTCTCAAAAAAAAAGAAGGTCTAATCAGAGACACTTTTGGGGAGTGGCCATGGTTACTCCTAATATCTTGATTTTTTTTTTTTTTTTTTGAGACAGAGTCTCCTGCTGTCGCCCAGGCTGGGGTGCAGTGGCGCATCTCTCCTCTCGGCTCACTGCAACCTCTGCTTCCTGGGTTCAAGCGATTCTTCTGCCTTAGCCTCCTGAGTAGCTGGGATTACAGGCATCTGCTACCACGCCCAGCTAATTTTTGTATTTTTAGTAGAGATGGGGTTTCACCGTGTTGGCCAGGCTGGTCTCAAACTCCTGATGTCAGGTGAACCATCTGCCTCAGCCTCCCAAAGTGTTGGGATTATAGATGTGAGCCTCTGCACCCGGCCATATTTGGATTTTTTTTGGTAATCAATTTAGATTTATTTTGAGTGAATTTCCTGAAACTTTTTGGACAGCCAGTTTATTTTGCTTCTGTACCAGCTGTTCGTAGCCTTCCCACACTATTGCTGGATCTTTCTATAGAGTAGCTATGTTGTTACTTAAGACCCATGTCCCTCTTAACAAGAAATATCTCTTTGCCTTATTTGTTGGTGCTCCTGCCTTTTAGGAGATAAAAACTCTTTATTTCATTCTTAATGATAACTTTTTTTTTTTTTTTTGAGATGGAGTCTTGCTCCACGGCCCAGGCAGGAGTACAGTGGTAGGATCTCAGCTCACTGCAACCTCTTCCCCCCCGGGTTCAAGCAATTTTCATGCCTCAGCCTCCCCAGTAGCTGGGACTACAGGCATGCACCACCATGCCCAGCTAATTTTTGTATTTTTAGTAGAGATGGGGTTTCTCCATGTTGGCCAGGTCTGTCTTGAACTCCTGGCTTCAGGCTATCTGCCCGCCTGGGCCTCCCAAAGCTCTGGGATTATAGGCGTGAACCACGGCCTGTAACAAAGATAACATTTTAAATGCAAAGACCCCAGAGAGACTATGTAAGATGTAAATATCAGATAGATCCACTTCTGGGATTAGGTTTTCCCAAGAGGGGCTATGAAGTCCCTGAGTGATTGAGGAGTAGGTAGGGGTAGGGAATCAACAAAGAGGTGGCCAGAGGAGTCAGAAGAACTGAAGATATTTTTTTGAGAATTTTACAAGACCTAAAATCTGCCTGTTTTATAACAGTCATTTATCTAGGCCCTGTGGAATCTGTATTTGGCTCAGAGCATGTTGCTTTTTACAAGTGTCTCAGAAATAATGATGATGATAGCTATGACTGTTCTTTTTTCTTCTTCTTTGGAGTGTGTGTGTCTAGACCTCTGATCATGACTTTTTAAGTAGAGGAAAAGTCTGTCATGAAAATAAAACATAATTGGAATTATGGATTTGCCTTCATATAAATATCTGTGGCTCAAAGCACAAAAATAGCTTTTCCATTGCAGAGCTAAGTCAGGAGTTTCATGAGATATTGAGCATTGATAATCTAATTTAAAACAGCTATGGCCCAGAAATTCAGAGACAGGGCTGACACATTGGCCTCTGTTCATATCTTTGAATGTTTTCTTCCTAGCTTATGGTAACTCATATTCAGGGACAACTTGGAGGGCCAGGTAGGTAATAAGGCCATAAGGGTTTTTGTTTGTTTTTTTGCGACAGAGTCTTGCTCTGTTGCCTAGGCTGGAATGCAACGGCATGATCTCGGCTCACTGCAATCTCTGCCTCCTGGGTTCAAGCGATCCTCCTGCCTCAGCCTCCCAAGTAGCTGGGATTACAGGGGCCTGCCACCATGCCTGGCTAATTTTTTATTTTTAGTAGAGATGGAGGTTTCACCATGCTGGCCAGACTGGTCTTGAACTCCTGACCTTCAGTGATCCACCCACCTTGGCTTCCCAAAGTGCTGGGACTATAGGCCTGAGCTACTGCGCCCGGCCTGACATCATCTTTATCAATCATCTGACTATAAACTCCAAGTAAGAATGACTGTATACCACATGCGATGGGGTTTAGCCAGCTTTCAGCAGCCCCTGCTTGTCGGCATTCGTCTCCTCTGCACCCACACATTCCCATCTCTGCCAGATGTTCTGACTTAACTGCTCACACGTGTGCATCCATACGGGTGCGCAGACCCCGGCCAGCCACGTATCCTTGTTACAAACTCCTGCCCCTAGCGGCCAGCTTGCCGTCTGTCTGACCAGAGGGGCCACCTTTCCGTGATTCTCCTGAGGGCTGCCTCAATTGCTCCCTGCCTTTGGAGATGGAGACACACAGAATCTCCTCACCAGACAGGCACCGGCTCCTTTAGCGGTTTCCTCATCTGCGTGTGCTCCTCACTCTCCATGGCTGTGAACTACCTAGTTCCTTTAACCTTATCCCTCCTGGAACTTTTCTGTTTGTCTTCTGATTTGTTACTTTGCTTGGACTTGACTTCTGGGTGCTTCCCGGGCACTGACATCACTTTGTTTAGAACTTCTCTATCTCCACCCACTTTTGATGTATGTGGCTTATGCATTCAGCCCCCACTTACTGAGCGCTGCTCTGCGTCAGGCACCTACATATCGCAATTGGTCATGATGCCAAGGCTGACATTACTTTCTGGGGCCACCCAGTCACTGTGGAGAACGATAAGGGCGATGTTGCAGTTCTGCGAAGCTTTGGGGAGATTTCCCCATGCCATGAGAGAGGTATATGAAAAACAATTCCTTCTCTCCTGTTATATTTCATACTTAAAATATAAATGTGTGGGGAAAGAGTTGTCGGGTTTCCAACCTTTTCTTTCCTGAGTTCCTGCCATAGCCTCCTATCTGACATTCTTGTCGTCGGCTTTACCATCCTCTGGTCTGTCCTTCACTCTTTCTAAAATTCTGATTTGATCCTGTTTATTGTCTCTTTTAAGTCTTTTCACTGCATCCTCATTTTCTTTTGGATAAAATCAAGCTCTATTGTGAGACAGAGTGGCTTCTTCGACCTCACTTGGCTGTAGTTCTCTCTCCTTGTGTCACCTGCATTAACTCCTGGCTCCGGCCTGGCTGTCTACCTCTAGTCAGGCTGTCTCCTGCCTCCCTGTCTCTGCACACACTCAGCTCTGTGTACTCTGTTCTGCCTGAGCATATCAGCCTTCAAGATTTCGCTCTGAAGTCCATGCTTCTGTGAGGCCTTTGCAGTACTCCAGGACCTGCAGCTCTGTCCCCATATCACAATTATGGACACTTGCCACCATCATTTCTGCCAATCTTGATTAGCCATCTGGCTTTGGGTCCTCACAGAACCCTGGATTTGGCTTTATCACATGAACAAAGTACTTCAGAATTGTCTCCTAGACAGAACATGCCTTAAGCTAAAGGACTATGACTGTATTTTTATTTGCAGCAGTGTATAGTATAGTTTTGAGTTCTCAGTTTTTGCTGTTGAATGAATGCATGGAAGAATTATTATTATTTAGAGATGGGGTCTCGCTATGTTGCCCAGTCTGGTCTGGAACTCCTGGCCTCAAGCGATCCTCCTGCTTTGGCCTCCCAAAGTGCTGGGATTGCAAGTATGAGCCGCTGCGCCTGGCTGTGCAAGAATCAGTTCACACACACCTTCCACTACATTGCATGAACACACACCAAGACACAGATCCCAATGGGAAGCTTACTTCAAATCTTACTTAGAATATTTACAAAGCACATAGTAGGCGCTTAGTGAGTTTCTGTTGAGTCAAATAAAGAATGAATGCACATGCACACAAACTATGGAAAATTTACTCCGAAATAGACTCAGAAGAGAGGCATAATGTAACTTTGCTTCCTTTTAACTACCGTATAAAGAATATGGGGCTGGAAAATAAGATTAGAGCTCATGTTTATCTTCTCAGGTATGTTACTCCAAATGAATCATTTGATCTCTTGGGACTCTTATTTCCTTCTCTCTCAAATGAAATGTTAGAAAAGATAATATTTAATGCCCATTGAACATTCTGACTTCAATCATTATTAGGCTTAAAGTCAAATGACCACTGCTTTTCATTAAGTGGCGTGAATTTGGGGCTCTCATTTTTAAGCCTTACCATGGAGCATGTTCATGACAGGCCCTTAACACTGGGCGGGGCTGCAAAGATGAGACCAAGAGATGGACCAGAGTTTGCCTAAAGTGAGGCAGGAGGCCAAGACCTAGTTGTTAAGCAAACACAGAGCTACGGGGCATGGCCAGGATGAGAAGCCCTGAGTGAGGCAGGGATAGCAGTCAGTGTCCCATGGCAGTGTGGGGTCAAAGCTGGCCTGAGATCACCAGGAAACAAGCGTGGAAGTAGCCTGGACAGTGTGCTTTCAGGGATACACTGAAAATGTGCGCTGCTCTCAGGAAAGACTTCCAGAAATCTCAGTGCAAGCCATCAATCCCAGCTATTTGTCTCAAGTTATCTGAAGGATGGTAAGTGAAGTGTTTAGATTTAGTCGGTGTCCCCCAGAGCATAGATAGAAGCCAGGAAGAGGTTAATTTGGGGTTAACAGGAAGGAGAAGAGTTTAATCTTGTCCACATGATAATGAGATGAACTCACTTATACGGTAATGAGGTCTCTATCATTGGAGGAGTTTACGCGGCACTGGATAATTCCTCATCAGAGACATTGTGTTAGGGATTCCTGAATTGTGAGGGTTAGACTAGATTCGGCTTAAAGTTTTTTTTCTGCTTCTCATGTCCTTACCAAGTCAGGTCTAGGTAAATACTTCCAGATTGCGTAGCCCTTCCTTTTGTGATATGATCTTGGCATGCCCTGATGTTCTGGTGGCCAGCCTTTGGGAACTCGTTAGGCTTTGAATGTCCCCCTTAAAGTGGAGCTCCTTGAATGGGACCTCTTGTGCCAGGATGTGGCTTGGCCAGGGCCTTTCTAGGGACATGACACAATTTTTACAGGTAGCAGACTTCTTTATTATTTCCTCATCTGTTTTCTTGGTCTGAGCTGAGCTGTGAAAGCACATGGGATTGAGCCTCAGCTACTTCTGGTACATGCTTATGCCACCTCAGGTGATGGGAGACTTTCTTTCCTTCCATTCCACTTTCATCTGCTGGAGACCCTGGGGTAAATGGAATCTACACACTGACTCTGAGGCTCTGTGCTGGAAACGTCCATGGCCTTCCATTCTTGCTTTCTCAAGAACCTCACACTTTACCCCAAATGCTTGTTTTCTCTGTCTTTTGTTTCTTTTCCTTTTTCATTTTTCTTTCTTTCTTTTTTTTTCTTTTTCTTCCTTGAGACAGGTCTCCCTCTGTTGCTCAGGCTGGAGTACAGTGGCACGATCTCGGCTCACTGAAGCCTCCATCTCCCGGGTTCAAGGGATTCCCAAGCCCCAGTCTTCCGAGTAGCTGAGATTACAGGCATGCACCACTACGCCTGGCTAATTTTTGTATTTTTAGTAGATATGGGGATTTCACCATGCTGCCCAGGCTGGTCTTGAACTCCTTGACCTCATGTGATGTGCCTGCCTTCCCTCCCAAAGTGCTGGAATTATAGGCATGAGCCATTGTGCCCGGCCTCATTTTTTTTTCATCTCTTCTTTCTCAACCCTCCATGCCCACTGAATACTACAACATTTTTACTGTGCAGTGTTTTTCTTTTCAAACTCTTGGCCCTCTTGGTATCCTAGTGAATAGGAATGTGGGTGGCTTCAAAGCTCCTTTGTGCACATGAAGAAAAATGCCCAGAGAAGTTAGTGACTTGCTTAATTTACTGGCAGAGTCAATGAGCCCGGAACCCAGATTTCTTGACTTTCCTCTCAGCCTCTGTCCTGCAGATCACAGTGCATTTGCTAACAGCACTGGAGTCACAAAGAGCAGCAAGCTGTTTTCCCTCTGTGTGGTCATTGTACCAAAAGAATTTATCCGGGAAATAATCCCAGGCCTCCATAGACTCAGTGAGACCACACTGAAGCAAACTAAAAAGAATAACAAGAGCAGTAGAATTTAGCAAGTGCTTCCTATTTTTCAAAGAAACTTTCCAGTCCATCACCTTACATGTTGCTCTCCAAAGCACCGTGAGGTAGAAGAACCCACAAGAGCCTCCTTTTGTAGGTGAAGGTCAAGGATGGAGTCCAGGCCTTGGGTGTGTAGAGGAGGCTACTGGTTCACAAACCTTCCATGGAGCTATGCTTCAGAAAACCAGGGAGAGGGAATGAGTTGTTTCCATCTGGTATCAAAGGTGTGGAGACCCTGAGGGCGGACCTAGGGTTCTGGTTTGTCAGTTGGTTCAAGAAGCAGCCTAGCCTGGGTGCGGTGGTTCACACCTGTAATCCCAGCACTTTGGGAGGCCAAGGAGGGTGGATCACCTGAGGTCAGGAGTTTGAGACCAGCCTGGCCAACATGGTGAAACTCCTTCTCTACTAAAAATACAAAAATTAGTCGGGCATGGTGGTAGGTGCCTGTAATCCCAGCTACTTGGGAAGCTGAGGCAGGAGAATGACTTGAACCCGTGGGGTGGAGGTTGCAGCAAGCTGAGATAGCTTCACTCTACACCAGCCTGGATGACAAAGTGAGATGCCGTATTAAAAAAAAAAAAAAAATGGAGCAGCCTAGTGCCAGGTTTGGAAGTAGGAACTCAGCTGGGGGTGGGCAGGGGTGGTGGGGCAGTCTCTAGTCCTCAAGATCAGGCCAACTCCAGCTGAGCAGGTTGGGAGAATATAAGTCTAGACAGGAGGGAAGAGTGTTGGCTTGGGAGCCAGTTGTTAAGACATGGGACAGCTGGGCAGTGGTCCCCTGGGCAGTGAGGTGGCTTCTAGGATCTAGTAGATGCTCTAGTTACAGATTCTGAAGTGTGGAGCAAGACTTGCTCTCACCATATGGGAGTCTTGTCAGAATCTTAGGTTATTCAGTCTTTTATTCAGCAGCTATCAACAAGCGCTCAGTAAATAAATATGTGTTAAACATATTTATTGGCTGGGTGCGGTGGCTCACACCTGTAATCCCAGCACTTTGGGAGGCTGAAGCGGGTGGGTCACCTGAGATCAGGAGTTTGAGACCAGCCTGACCAACATGGTGAAACCCTGTCTCTACTAAATACAAAAAAATTAACTGGGTGTGGTGGTGCATGCCTGTAATCCCAGCTACTTGGGAGGCTGAGGCAGGAGAATCACTTGAACCCGGGAAGTGGAGGTTGCAGTGAGCCGAGATTGCACCACTGCACTCCAGCTTGGGCAACAAGAGGGAAACTGTCTCAAAAAAATCAAAAAACCAGAAAACCCCACATAACTGTTCTTACGAAGATATATATGAGATATATATTTATCAATATATTTATAAATATTCTAAATTCTAAATAAATACAGAATGTATGTATTCTTTTGAATACACATAACCACACCATGGGAATACATAATATTATCCTGTACTTTATGAATTCGGAAACTGAGGCTCAGGATGATGATTGGTTTGCTCAAAGTCCAAAGTTCCTGTTTGCTGAATTCTTTCACTGATGTTTATAGTTGCTTTCCACATGTTAAGCAGTTCCTAAATTTCAAGGTGTATGCCTGGAGGAAAAAAAAAGAAAAATGCCTTTGGAGTTATTGCTCAAGGCATTACTTTATCTTCAGGGACTGGAAAACCTAAATGCAGAATTGAAATTCAACTTGAGTCCTTTTTGTTAAACCTCCAAGTGAGCATTATATGATTGGCATTCACTCTTTTTCTTAAAAAAATTTTTTTGTGGCCAGGCGCGGTGGCTCACGCCTATAATCCCAGCAGTTTGGGAGGCCGAGGCGGGTGGATCACGAGGTCAAGAGATCGAGACTATCCTGGTCAACATGGTGAAACCCCATCTCTACTAAAAATACAAAAATTAGCTGGGCATGGTGGCGCATACCTGTAGTCCCAGCTACTTGGGAGGCTGAGGCAGGAGAATTGCTTGAACCCAGGAGGCGGAGGTTGCGGTGAGCTGAGATCGCGCCATTGCACTCCAGCCTGGGTAACAAGACCGAAAATCCAAAAAAACTAAAAAAAAAAAAAAAAAAAAAAAAATTTGTAACTATTTTTGTCTTTATTTTACTAGTTTCTGTATTTATTATTATTTTTTCAACTTTTAGATCGTTTTAGATCTAGGAGGGTACATATGCAGGTTTGTTATCTGGGTGGCATTCACTCTTTAAGTCAATCAAGAATAAGTCTTCTTCTTAAACCTGGAATTAACATCTATGCTCTGGTGTGTCCTGACCTGTGTCAGGCACCCTAGTTATGTGGCCAAGTGGAACATCACAACAGGGAGAATGGGTTGGCTATTATTAGGGGTTTCCTGGGTAAAGTGGTAATGGGTGAGAGGCTTGGAAACAGAGTGCAACTAATTTGAGTCCTCCTGCAGTGAAGGATGGTCACTGCGCCAATGCTCCCAGGGCTGGGGTATGCAATTGAGCTGAAAAGTCAAGTACCCTTCCCTGCCTTACATGGCCTGTGCCATGACTAAGGGCCAAGCTTCTCTGACCCTGCCCCTGCCTCTGGCCTCATCCTGTTGGCTCAGCTCAATGCCCTAGATACCTTCCTAACCTAAAGTTTCTGTTCCCTGTGGCTGCCTGCCTGACTCTGGGGGCAGGGGTGCTTTGATGGAGATCCTGAGCTGTCTGGCAGTGAATTTTTCTCTGACATAATGTCCTTTTGCTGCTTCCTCTCCTTTTCCTTTCCAGTCAGAAGCAGCTAGTCTCCCACACTTTCTTTGGCATGGCTCTTGCCTTGCAAGGAGCATGTAAAAAACTCTGGGATGAGTCAGAACCTGGCCGAAGTGTCAGGTACATTTACCAAACATTTATTGGGCTCCAGGCCCTCAGGCAGAGAATCCAGGCGTGAATAAGATCATATCATCCCCTGTGCTGGAGCTCATCCCCTCTATCAGGGGATGATAGAGACCTGAGGAGACACCCAGTGCCCACTGTGACAAGTGCTGTTGGGATCTCCACCTTGGATTCCTGGTTAGTTATCAACTTCACCTGCTCTGAGGGTTAGTTCCTGGTGTCCTGTGTTCTGGGTGGACTCCTCAGGTCCTGACATCTGCTGTGGAAACCCAGCTCTGCTCTCCGTGTCTGCATCGCCTGCTGTTCCAGTGATCTGTTGCTGCAGAGCAGCTACTCCAAAATGTTGAGGTTTTCATCAACAGATGAGTGAATAAACAATGGAGCATGTCCACACAACGGAATATTATTCAGCCTTAAGAAGAAATGAAATACCGATGTAAGCTTCTGTATGGATAGGTCTTAAAGACAAAATGCTATGGGAAATAAGCCAGACACAAGAGGACACGTACTATGTGATTCCATTTATATGAGGTACTTAGAGTAGACAAAATCATGAAGACAGAGGGTAGAATGGTGGCTGCAAGGGCTGGAGAGAAGATGAATGAGGAGTAATTGTTTTATGGGTACAGAGTTTTCGTTTGGAAAGATGAAAAAGTTTTAGAGAAGATGGTGATGGTTACACAACAATGCGAATGTATTTAATGCCACTAAAGTATACTCTTACAGGCTGGGCGCAGTGGCTCACGCCTGTAATCCCAGCACTTTGGGAGGCTGAGGTGGGCAGATCTCCTGAGTTCAGGAGTTTGAGATCAGCCTGGCCAACGTGGTGAAACCCCGTCTCTACTAAGAATACAAAAACATTAGCAGGGCATAGTGGCGCGCACCTGTAATCCCAGCTACTCAGGAGGCCAAGGCAGGGGAATCACTTGAACCTGGGAGGTGGAGGTTGCAGTGAGCTGAGATGGTGTCACTGCACTCCAGCCTGAGCGACTTAGAGAGACTCCATTTCAAAAAAATAAAATAAAATAAATAAAAGTTTACACTTACAAATTTAAAAGGGTAGATTTTATCACGGAAAACATGTAGAGGTTGAAAACCACAATTTAATATTTTCTCTCTTGGTTCTGTGGGTTGATTGGGCTCAGCTGAGTGGTTCTTGCTTGGGTTTCTCATGTAGTTGCAACCTGATGGCAAATGGACATCCAAGGTGGTGCCCTGGAGTGGCTGCTCCATGTAGCTTCTCTATCTGGAAGAGTAGCTGGGCTTCTTACCTGGTATCTCAGACTCTGACAAGTCAGAAACGGAAGGCTTTGGGTCATTTTAGGGCTGTGACCAGAATTGTCACAGCATCATGTCTGCCACATTGTACTGGTCAGAGCAGTGACAGGGCCCACCAGATCTAAGAGAACGGGAAACAGAGCCTTCCTCTTGATGGAAGAGGGGCAAGGTGATATTTCAAAAGAGGAGGGGATGACAGATATTGTTGCTCTACCTTGGAAAACCTCTGGCCTAAAGCACGGTTGCAGGAGTGCTCAAGAGTTTAGGCAGAAAGGCAGCTTCAGGGGGACACATACTTCTCTGTAGACCCTTTCTTTGTTTCCTTTCTTCCTTTCCTTCCCTCCCTCCCCCCACTTTCTTTCTTCCTTCTTTTTCTTTTTTTTCCTGGAGTTTTGCTCTTGTTGCCCAGGCTGGAGTGCAAAGTCAGGGTCTCGGCTCACTGCAGCCTCCGCCTCTTGGGTTCAAGTGATTCTCCTGCCTCAGCCTCCTGAGTAGCTGGGATTACAGGTGTGTGCCACCACTCCTGGCTAATTTTTGTATTTTTAGTAGAGGCAGGGTTTCATCATGTTGGCCAGGCTGGTCTCAAACTCCTGACCTCAAGTGATCCACCTGCTTCAGCCTTCCAAAGTGCTGGAATTATAGGCATGAGCCACTGTGACCACCCATTGACCCTGTCTTAGGAGAATTGATCCTCATAGATTGAGTTTGAAGGGACCTTGGAAACTGCTTGCTAGCAGTGACTTGTTCCTAAGGCAGAGAGAAGCAGAGTTAGAAGAAAACCTAAATACTGGCCTCATGGTTCCCAGGAGAGGCAAACAGCTGTGGGGACTTCACCCAAAGAATTTCTGTGTGCTCTGAGCAGGAGTACAAAGTCTGTTGGAGAAATGGGTGTGGGGAGAGAGCAGAGCCCTGGGTGGTGTCCAGTCAAGACCAGCCATCACCTTAGAGGTGGTGTGAGCCCCTGGTTCTGCTGGGCTGGATCTGTTGGGAGCTAGTGAGCCTTGCTGGGCTGGGCTGTGCATAGATACCTGAGATGACTTGGGCTTCCTGAGGAGACTGAGTGTTACTCCTTTATTTATTTATTTATTTATTTTTGAGACAGAGTCTCTTGTTACCCAAACTGGAGTGCAATGGCTCGATCTCAGCTCACTGCAACTTCCACCTCCCAGGTTCAAGCAATTCTCCTGCCTCAGTCTCCCAAGCAGCTAGGATAACAGGCGCCCACTACCATGCCCAGATAATTTTTAGTTTTTTTTTTTTTTTTTTTGAGACAGAGTCTTGCTTCCATCACCAGGCGCCAGGCTGGAGTGCAGTGGCGCGATCTCGGCTCACTGCAACCTCCGCCACCCGGGTTCAAGTAATTCTTCTGCCTCCCCGAGTAGCTGGGACTACAGGCATGTGCCACCACGCCCAGCTAATTTTTTTGTATTTTTACTAGAGACAGGGTTTCACCATGTTGACCAGGATGATCTTGATCTCTTGACCTCATGATCCTCCCACCTCAGCCTCCCAAAGTGCTGGGATTACAAGTGTGAGCCACCGTGCCCAGCCAATTTTTTGTATTTTTAGTAGAGACAGGGTTTCACCATGTTGGCCAGGCTGGTCTTGAACTCCTCACCTCAAGTGATCTGCCCGCCTCAGCCTCCCAAAATTCCAGGATTACAGGCATGAGTCACTGTGCCCACCTGTTACTCCTTTAAATTGGACCCAGAGTTGGGAGGAAAGAGGTTAGCCTACTAGGGGCTCAAGCGCCCAAGGTTGAAAGTTAGAGATCTGTAAATTTACATATAGGCTAACGTTGAGAATGTCAGTTGGCAAATCTAGTCATTGGCTCCCACTTATGCCTTTCTACTCAAACTTTGCTTTAAGTGCAAAATTCTTTGTTAAAGCCTTTGGTGGTCTTTGAAATTCAATAAAGTTCACAAGCATTTTGCAAGCACTCCCCATAGATTCAGAGACATAAATATTTATTTTTGTGTGTGCCGAAATCTGCATTTGAGACTAAGACATTACTAAAGTAAATGCCAACCTTTTATAACTAGTTTGGTTTAATAAAGAATTTTTAAAAATCTTTCTCTATTTTGAGTATTGTTCAAGTTGTCACATATTCATATATATCAATGGAATTCCATGGAAGTAGAGAGGAATAGAAGCAGACATGCTGTTCTCTGTAATTCAGCAGTATTTGCCTGTGTCCACAGTGATGCAGACATTTCTAGGTTAGCTTGATGGTCAGCAACAGCTTAGGACTGGCCATGGACAAACTAATATGCCTTTGATTTTGTGGCACACACACAATACTGTGAATCTCTGATCAGTGGCTTGTGGCCCAATTTGGGCCTCCAGAGAAGAGACCTGCCATAGCTATGATCATAGGGTGTGTAATTGGATTTTGTGTCTGCTTACTGGGGTGAATAAAGCCAGGTGGGAGAAATTCTTTTACACTGGTGTTAACTGGCACAAGACCCAAATAACAGAAACACGAGCAGCGGATACAACAGCGAATGGCTGGTTTGCTGCCCCATGTGTTTGTTTACTCAAGCAGATGTCCCTTCCCCATGGAGCATTCCTTGCTCCTCAACTGGGGCTGCATGTGATACTGTTCACTCCTAACCTTCCAGCGCACTTTAGCAGAGGAGGATGAGGACATTTTATCTTTCATTTGTTGTTTTCTCTGGTCTTTCCTACCAAGTTATAAAGAGCAGGAATCTATACAGGTTGAGCGTCCCTAATCCAAAATCTGAAATTTCCAAAATTAAGACCTTTTTGAATGCTGACCCGAGGCTGAAAGGAAATGCTCAATGGGGCATTTCAGATTTTTGATTTTCAGATTAGAGATGCTGAACTGGTAAAAATAATACAAATATTTCAAAATCTGAAAAAATCTGATATCTGAAATGCTTCTGGTCCCAAGCATTTTAGATAAAGGATATTCAACCTGTAGTAACAACAGCTTCTATTTAACATCTCCCCCATGTACCTGGCATTTTACAGATATTACTTTATTTAGAATGTGCAAGAACCCTTTAACATAACTACCTTACTCCCTTCGGGTTGCTATAACAAAAAATAACTTAGACTGAGTAGCTTATAAGAACAGAAATTTCTTGCTCACAGCTCTGGAGGCTGGGAAGTCCAGTTTGAGGGCTCCAGTGGACTTGATGTCTGATGAGTTCCTGTTCCTGATAAATGACACCTTCTGTGTGTTCTCAGATGGAGGAAGGGACGAACAAGGTCTCTGGGGCCTCTTTGATAAAGACACTAATTTTATACATAAGGGCAGAGCCCTTATGACCTAATCAACTCCCAAAGGGCCCACCTCTTGCTACTCTCACATTAGGGATTAAGTTTCAGCATATGAATTTTGGGAGACATAAACATCCAGATCATAGAAGTAACTAAGGTTATCTTTGCTTCACACCCGAGAAGACAGGCTTAGGGAACTGAAGTGACTTGCTCCATGTCACTGCTAGGCAGCGGCAGGGCTAGGATTCAAACACCAATCTCTCTAACTTCTAAGCCCGTTCCCTGCCATACCACCAGAGAATCAGACCTCTGTGGTTTCCATGGTACTTAACTCAGAACCCAACACTTAGGGGATGTGGTCTTTGCTGAATGAATAAGCAGGGGATGTGTAATATGAGAATTTGTACCAGAACCTTTGGCCAACATTTCCCCGAGGCCCAGCATCCGAGGGTAGAGATCCTGGGTAACTCTCTCTGCAGATGTAGTCCTTCACTTCTCATACAGGCCATTCCAATCTGAATGTAGCTGGTTTAGTGTGTGGGAAGGAATTACATTTTAGGGTATTAGATATCCTTTCTGGGTCATTTAGTTACCTGTCTCCTCTCAAAACAGTAAAAACAATTACACAATAATTAAGATAAATTACTTGACCAATTTTCATAGCAAAGTGATTGGTTTCACTTATTCCCCCCTGCACTGAACTGTTAAGTCCTGAGATCCTTTTTATTAACTTCAGGACTTTCTGCTCATCTTCAGGAAGGACAGTGGGCCTGCAGGAGAGAGGGAAAGGAGGAGATTTGCATATTTAAAATGTGTGGTCTGAGCCAAACACCCATCAGCTAACTTTATCTCGCATCTTTTCCCTGGCTTCCTTTGAGAATTCAGAATCAAAATCCAGGCGTCACCATCTAGTGACCACAGGCCCTGCACCCCAACCCAACCCTGGGGACCCTTTGGGGATCATGACCTTTCTCATTTGTCTTTGAGTGCCCTGCCCTTTCCACTGAAGAGCCCACGGAACACATGCCAGCAGGCAGCCCTGAAAGCAAGCCTTGTTTGCAGGTCTTTGCCTGAACGAAGGCTGCTTGTCTGCCTCCTTCTGAAGGCCAGGGGTGGGCTACATTTTTTGGAGAGTAGGAAGCCCTGGGGTCCTCTTTGTGTTGCTTCTGCAAACAGAAGGTAGGTAGGGTATGAAGAGGCAGCCATTGCTAGGGCAGCCAGAAATCGGTCCACACAGGAAACAACACAGCTCCACAGCTGCAGTGAGCAGAGCTGCAGAAACCCAGGAGCTGGGTGAGAGGGTCGGGGGTAAGATCCCGGCCTCTTCCCTGGGACCCAGCATCCATACTGGGCAAGCAGGCCACATGCTCCCTTGCTTCCAGATGGGCAGCCTGGCCTCCCTAAAATTGGCCTCCACTCTATCGCCACCCACCTAATCAGCAAGCCCCAAAGTCTTTCCTTGTCTCTGCTCTCTGCGGTTCTTCAAAGACCAGTGAGGAAACTTTTCTGCCCTGGGGGCTCCTCCATCTCCCGGTTTCACCTTAGCCCTTCTGGGTGTGTCTTACTTTCTCCTTTTCATTTACTCCTCTTGTAAAGTGACCCTGCCCTGGGGCATTTCCCATTGTCTTGCATTCAGCTCTCATTTAGCCCTGAAAGACTCCCACTCTATACCTCTAGCCCTTGGTCTCTCTGGGTACTGACTCTTGTCTAGCTTCTTGAATGAGGTTTCCATGTGGGTGGTACCTCAGACCTGACCACTGTATGTAAAACCAGCTCCCTGTCCTGCCTCTCCTGTGGTGTGGCTCTACTAGTCCAAGGGCCAGATGCCTCACTTTCCTTTGTTTTCTAGAAACATTTGGTGTCCAAGTCCTGTCAAGTCTTTAAAAATATTCTTTTATCTGTCCTTTCCCCTCTTCCGATTTCCATCTTGGAAGTCAGTATGCTGTAGGACAAAGTGCAGAATTTGGGGCTATGGACAGGGTTCAACTCTGACAGCATAATTTTCTGATTGTGGGACCTCAGGAAAATCGTCAAATAGAAGCTTCTGATTTGTTATCTACAAGGTAGACACATGCAGAAGGGTGGAACCCCAGCTCGCTGACCTCTGTGCTTTTGACGCTTTGGGCTGGAAAATTCTTTGTTGTGGGGCTGCCCTGTGCATTGTAGAATGTTTAGCAGCATCTCTGGCCCCCATCTACTAGATGCTGGTAGCATCCCCGGCTTTTAGTTGTGACCATGAAAAATGTCTCCAGACACTGCTGAATGTTTCCTGGGGAGTTAACTTGCTCCTGTTTGAGACCCACTGGTATAGAGTAATGCTAAGTCCTGGGTTGTGGTTGATGAATATGAACCCAGGTTTTCAGGTTTTCATCTTTCAGTGTCGGCCACATGTACAAAGGGCCCACATTACTTTTTTTTTTTGGTCTCATTTCATTTCCTCTTCTTGTAAAGTGACCGAGCCCTGGGGCATTTCCCATTGTCTTGCATTCAGCTCTCATTTAGCCCTGAAAGACTCCCACTCTATACCTCTAGCCCTTGGTTTTCTCTCTGGGTACTGCCTCTTTTGTCTAGCTTCTTGAATGAGGTTTCCATGTGGGGGTACTTCAGAGCTGATCAATGTGCGTAAAACCAGCTCCCTGTTCTGCTGGTTTTATGCACATTGGTCAGCTCTGAGGTACCCCCCACATGGACTCTGTCTTACTCTGTCACTCAGGCTGGAGTGCAGTGGTGTGATCTCAGCTCACTGCAACCTCTGCCTCCCGGGTTCAAGTGATTCTCCCGCCTCAGCCTCCTGAGTAGCTGGGACTACAGGTGTGTGCCACCACACCCAGCTAATTTTTGTATTTTTGGTAGAGACGGGGTTTCACCCTGTAGGCCAGGCTCATCTCAAACTCCTGACCTCAAGTAATCTACCCACCTTGGCCTCCCAAAGTTCTGGAATTACAGGTGTGAGCCAGCACACCTGGCCTCACGTTACTTTTGATTAGTCTTTTTCCCAGTTACTTTTGACATCTTCAGGTGCTGTTCTGACTTGCTTGATGAAGTAGTTCCTTTGATTTTACACATTTTTCAATTCATAACACACTGGGATTGCACCTTGATAGTCTGTTGTTGGAGAATGAGAGACCAATTCTGAATCGTACAGAGAGAGATCTCAGAACTCTCAGTGGGGACCCCTGCAGGCTTGGCATCACCTTGCTGCTCAGGGACCTCAGGCTTGTAGCAAAGGTGAACGCAGATTTGAACACCCTGCCCACACTTGGTACAATAATTTGTTTAAAGTGCCTACTATGTGGAATTTTGCTAACGTTAATTTATTTGGTTCTTGTAAAGTAGGTGTTACTAAGAGGAAATTGAGGCCAAAAGATCTGAAGCAACACTGCCTCAGAGATGCTAAGTAGAAGACCTGCCATGAGAGGCCAGGAGACTGGCGCGAAAGCCAGTGACGCTAAATCTCTGTGCTCTTCTGCCTTCTTGGGTTGAGCCTTTGCATTGGCCGGAGCACAGAAGCCTATGAAGGAGGAGCTCCTTTTAATTGGGATTCAGAAGTTGCCCATCTTGCCACCTACAGGTTCTGTGGGTGGAAAGCAGACCTATAGGCCAGGCAGATGGCTGGTTGAGACCATGAGTCCTAGCACTATGTTCAGCACAGGGAAAGCTTCCATTAAAAGAGCTTCTTCCTTGATAACTTGGACAACACTTGGTTGTCCGACATACTGGGTGCTCACTTTTCCCAGAGAGAATAGGCCAAGAGTTCAGTGCCACTTACTCAAATTGTAGATGAGAGGCTGAATGACCTTGCCCTCTGTAGTAGGAAACTGAGGAGGGTTCCCAGAGGTCTGTGAAGGGCAGATGACCAGGTGTGGCGACATGGTCAGGTTGAGGAGAGACAGACTGTGGCCCCAGGGCCCTAGCCAGAGTGCCCACTCTGCAGCATTGCAGAGACCCATTCCCATGGGGAGAGTCTGAGCCCCCTGATTTCTCTACCTTAGCCAAGAGAGGCCTGGGGCCTGTGGGTGGGAGGCTTGAGTGCTGATAGTGATGAGAGCTGCCAGGTGCCACTCTCAATGCCCAGAAGATGCTCTGGGGAAGAAAGCCCTCGCATGTTTGCCAAGGTCAAAAGCAAGAGCTCATTCCCATCATGATCTGTGTGGAAGCTCTTTGGTCTGCTGTCTGGGAAAGCAAAGGTAGGGATGTCCTCCCATAAACACTGCTGGTGTCCCAGGGAAAGAATCTGTGGCTCTTGCTTGTCCTGAGTGATGCTAAGAAGCTACTATAGGCACAGAGCTAGTCCCCATGGTCATAGTAGACAGTTGGCAACAGAATACAAAGACCAAGGTGTCCAGAGGTAAGGGTGGACTATGTGTTCCCTGGTCTCAGACACTTGTATCTTCAGCAGTCTCCTGAGGGTTCTGAGGCACACCCTCCATGTGTGGTTTTTTTTTTTTTTTTTTTTTGAGACAGGGTCTCACTCTGTAATCCAGGCTGGAGTACAGTGGCATGATTTCAGTTTACTGCAGCACAACCTTCCAGGCTCAAGCAGTTCTCCCAGATTGGCCTCCCAAGTAGCTGGGACTACAGGCACCTTGGCCTCCTAAGTAGCTGGGACTATACGTACATGCCACCATGCCTGGCTGATTTTTTTTTTTTTTTTAACTTTTAATAGAGATGAGGTCTCACTATTTTGCCCAGCCTGGTCTTGAACTCCTGGACTCAAGCAATCTGCCCACCTCAGCCTTCCAAAGTGCTGGGATTACAGGTGTGAGCCACCGTGCCTGTCCTCCATGTGGGTTCTTAAGGAAACCTACCTGCTTCTCCCTCCTTTTAGAGGTCCATGACAGGCTCTGGGAAGGATTGCCATGAAGAGACCTGTAAGCCCTTTCTGATAAGGATTTCTCAAAGGCATTTGACCATGGATCTTTCCCCACAAACCTATTAACTTTTCTCCATTTTTGAAGAACTGGTCATAGCAGACAGTTGGCAACACAATACAAATACATTCTTGAAGATAGCATCTTGAAGAATGTCTTCAAGGTTAAGTTACTATCACAATATACCATAGACCAGGTGGCTTATAAGCAACAGAGATTTATTTCTTACAGTTCCGGAGGCTGAAGTCCAAGATCAGGGTACTAGCATAGTTGGGTTCTGGTGAGTGTTGCAGATGGCTGATGTCTTATTACATCCTCACGTGGCAGAAAGAGAGTGAGCTGTATCCTCTGGCTTCTTCTGATACGGGTACTAATCCTATTCATGAGGGCTCTACCCTCATGACCTCATTACCTTCGAAGGGCCCCACCTCTAAATACCATCACATTGGGGTTAAGTTTTCAACATGGGAATTTTGTGGGGACACAAACATTACACCCATAACAAAGGAGGATCCCTAAGCAGGGAATTGGGCCCAGGAATCTAAGACAGGGAACTGTATGATCAGATCCCCAGGGCAGAACAGAGGTATGGTCATAAGTTAGGCAGAATAGAGACACAGTTCTAGAAAAGGATTCATAGCAAGTTGTCTTGATGGTAAACCTAACTCCAGAGTTGGGGCTCTTTAGCGTCCTCCTGACTAGAGAAAGCAGGTGTTCTAAAGGCTAGAGTAGGGACAGAGGAAGAGAAAGGAAAACTAACATACGTTGAGTACTTTTATGAGGTATCTGACATATGAGGTAAAATTAATATTACCGTTTTACAGATAAGGAAACTGTGCTTAGCAAATTTCTATAGCATCTATGGCAGTTACAAAAACATGGTATGGATACATCATAAAAATGTTATGATAATAAGGATAAAATTCTAAAATCAGAATGCCCACCAACTCAATCTTTTCTTTGTTCATGTAATGACCATTTCCTGGGACTGACCAATTTAGGTTGGATTCTGTTGTTATTACTGTCAAAGGTAAACACAGCTGGACATTAAAGTGGTGAGAATAGATTTTAATTGGTAATAGCTATTGCAACAGGGAAAAGAGTCTAGCATGAACTGAACTCAATTTCCATTTGTACAGAGGTGACTGGACGTTTTATTTTTTATTCAATTTAATTAATTAATTAATTTCCAAGATGGAGTTTCACTCTTGTTGCCCAGGCTGGAGTGCAGTGGTGCCATCTTGGCTCACTGCAACCTCCACCTCCTGGGTTCAAGTGATTCTCCTGCCTCAGCCTCTCTCAAGTAGCTGGGATTACAGGCACCTGCCATCATGCCTGGCTAATTTTTCTATTTTTAGTAGAGATAGGGTTTCACCATGTTGATCAGGCTGGTCTCGCTCTCCTGATCTCAGGCGATCCACCCAACTCGGCCTCCCAAAGTGTAGGAATTACAGGTGTGAGCCATTGCGCCCAGCCTGTGACTGGGCATTTTACAGGGAGAATGAACTCAGGGGAGTCAGGGAAGTGAAAATTTTCAAAAAGTGGGAAGGAGGGGTTGGTCCATGTAAAATCCATCTAGGTCTGCAAACTGGGATTTATCAAAGTTAGGCTCCTACCCTCCCACTGAGGCTGGAAGGCAGGGGACCTATCTTTAGGCTTTGATTGAAACAAACACTGAATTCTTCAGGTAGCCTTGCGTTTTCTCAGGCAGGCATTTTAAGAGGGGCTGGTGTTGTAGGGGTGAGGTCTTGAGCCGTTAGAAACTATATTAGTGTTTGTTCAAGACATTACAGGCTGAAGTTGAAAGGCCTATTCAAGAAGCAGGCTCTGCGCCTGACTAGAATTTGGTCAAAGAGAGAATTTATGTCTCTGTTCTCTAAATTTAGGAAATAAACAGATTATTACAAGAAGATTTTTTTTAAAAAAGCTAACACCAAATTTATGCTGGAAAATTGAAGGTTAAATGCCGTAGGGGAGGGGCAGTGTTGGGAAATTGAGCTGGAACCAACGTGGTTAGGTTTTGCTGGGGTTTAATATTTTGCAAATGTTATTTCCTGTTACATAGCTGAACTAAATACCACACATGTTTGTGATTAAGCATTATGAGCTGCAGAACATATGTGCTAATTATATGGTTCATGCAGCCTGTGGGCACTTTTCCCATGACCTAAGATGAAGGTGAGGCTTTTTCATTTTCCTTAAGGTTTTGTGTTTTGTGTTTTCTGATGATTCCTTTTTGTTCCAAACTTTTGCTTTCCCCTGTAGAAGGAAACCTTTTATAGGAATGATCTTTTATTTATTTATTTATTTGAGATAGAGTCTTGCTGTGTTGCCCAGGCTGGAGTGCAATGGCACAACCTGGGCTCACTGCAACCTCCGCCTCCCGGTTCAAGTGATTCTCCTGCCTCAGCCTCCTGAATAGCTGGGATTACAGGTGCTCACCACCTCACCTGGTTAATTTTTTGTATTTTTAGTAGAGACGGGGTTTTACCGTGTTGGCCAGGCTGGTTTAGAACTCCTGATCTCAGGTGATCTGCCCACCTTGGCCTCCCAGAGTGTTGGAATTACAGGCATGAGCCACTGCACCAGCGAGGAATGATATTATAAATCCTGTCATCGCAAGCCCTTAAGAAAATTCTTCACAGGTGCATTTTTACACACTGGCCTGCCCCTGACTTTGGCTTTGTTTCCAGGATGTACAGTCTGGAATAACAGTGAGGGTAGCTGGATTGCAGCCCTCCAATCATACAAAACCAGATTGAGGGTTTGGAAATGCTGCTCCAGTCTAGTTACAATGTTGCTCTTGAGGAGTCTGGCGCTATAGGGAGTCTGAGAATTCTTTATTTGAGAATCAGCCAATGGAACCACACAGACACTGACATTAAGACATTCTTTTTCTAGATCATGCAGCATTGTTACAGAGCAAAGAAAAGCCACAGGCATAAAGGACTCAATTCAGCCCTCTGCTGAAGGAGAGGGTATTCCTGAGCCTTGAGTAGGAACTGGCCCAACAGGGACAGTTTGGTTGGGCTGATACCAGGAGGCTACTGAAAGGTGCTGGTGATGCCTTCCTGAGCTCTGCTGAATACCTCTTCAGCATCAGTCCTTTCCCCACATCTGGCAGATACAGAGGAGCCAGACGTTAGGGACCACATTGGAGGGTGCTTTTCCCCACAGATACATACTCAAGTGGGGACAAAGTCTTCAGCTGCAAACGACCTGGATTGCTGTTTCATCGCCACATGCATCTAATCTGATCTCAACAATCTACAGGAGAAGGTAGAACTTCATATTTATATTTTATTTGAGTGGCTTATGAAGAAAAGTACAGGAAAACTGCAAAGAACAGCAGTAGACCCTTGAGGATGGAGGGGAGTAGGGGATGATGGTGTGGGAGGGATGGACTTTGCAGGGAGTTACACAAAGTTTGGAAAATTAGACAGTATACCAGTATCGCCACTGGAAGAGGAGCAGTGCACCTAAATATATTTATTAGACAACAATTCTGAGGAATTTTTCATCACTAAGGATAGGATAGCCCATTGATGCAGTCAAGAAGAGGCAGGAAATAGGGCGAGCTGAGTTATGAAAGCCATTCTCAGAAATGACCCAAATTTATACTGAGCTGTTGTTCTTGAGCAATCTTGGGGAAAATTATCACAGAGTCTGCTTTTCCCACAGCCTGATGTCCAAGGGGCAGATACGTGTGGTGGGCTAGCTGGAGAAATAGGCTCTTCTCAGGTGAGAACAGCATTCTCCCAATCTAGAGCTCCTGGCTCCAGGAAGTGGTGATGCCTCTACCCTGGTGCTGTTTCATTAGTGAAGGGTGGGGTGGTGGAAAGTGCAGAAAAGTCAGGACCGGGGACGCCAGCAAAGCCTTGTATCTCTCTGGACCTCTGGGGTGGTGGACTTTGGGGTCAGACAAACCTGGTCACAGTCTAGGTTCTACGTCTTACTGGTCGGCTGACTTTAGGCAAGTAGCTTACCTTCTCTGAACTCAATTTTCCTTTTCTACAAAGTAATGATAATATTACTTCATGAGATTGGGATTATTAAATGAGATCATGCCTATACAGTTCTTAGCACACCATGAGCACATGGTTATTTGGCAAGTGTTTATTAGTGTGGTTAATTGAATAGAATGCCTTCAGTGTCTTCCTAACTCTAAAATCCAGTCATTCTTTGAACTGGGAAAGGCAGTAGAGAGATTTAATTTGTGGAAAAGTGAAAAGACCATTTAAAATTATTCAATCAGAAATGTATTAAGCTATGTGTATTTGTGTCAGGCATTTGTAGACAGTGTGGAATATCTCTTAATAAATGAGACATGCTCTTTACTTTACTTGAAAAAGATTCAGTCTGACTCTTAAAGAATATATGAAATTTTTCCTATGATAGCTTAAAAGACTTTATCCTTAAATTCCTTTTTGTGAGATCGTTTTTCCATACCAGTGCTTCTTATTTATAGGGCTTGTTGCAAGTAATTTGCAATATTATTACAGGTTGAGTACCCCTTACACCAAATGCTTAGACCAGAAGTGTTTTAGATTTTTTTTGGATTTTGGAATATTTGCATCCCCAAACCTAAAATGCTGCAGTGAGCCTTTCATTTGAGTGCCATGTTGCCATTCAAAACATTTTTAATTTTGAAGCATTTCAGATTTTGGGTTTTTGAATTAGGGAATAATCAACCTCTAATAATATTTAAGGTATTACTGCTTGTGAAAGATGTATTTTTAAACAATTTAGAGTCAATTCATGATAATCTCCATAACACTCTTACAAGAATTCCAGGCTGGGTACAGTGGCTTATGCCTGTAATCCCAGCAGTTTGGGAGGCCAAGGCAGGCAGATCACTTGAGGCCAGGAGTTTGGCCAACGTGGCAAAACCCCGTCTCTACTGAACATACAAAAATTAGCCAGGCATGGTGGTGCACATCTGTAATCCCAGCTACTTGGGAAGCTGAGGCAGGAGAATCACTTGAACTTGGGAGGTGGAGGTTGCAGTGAGCCGAGATTGCACCACTGTACTCCAGCCTGGGTGACAGAGTGAGACTCAGTCTCAAAAAAAGAAAAAGAATTCCAGTATGATTTCTTAAGTGGGAGAAGGACGGAGTGTAAGAACTGTGTGCAGGTACAGCCTTTGTTCATGTTTCCTGTGAACCCTCCTATTACTGATCACCACTTAAAGTGGTAGGGACAATTAATTAGTTCAGGGCTTCCCTAAATATGGGGAGTGCTAAATTCTGGGTACATCCAAGAGCATGTGCTAGGCTTCTAAATGCCATTTGTCACACATGTTGAGGTCTAAGGTTGCAAACCATTGTTTCCTAGATCCTTGTTATTCCTGGTGTGAATAAGCATGTGTGTCTATTTTTAATTTCTTCTTGAGTTCAGTGCTTTGAAAACATGCAGCTGAAAAAAATGTCTAATAGTTTCAAGAGGAAGCAAACGCTTCCCTAGAAACCTTTGAACCTCAGAAATGGATTTCTAGAAATTCTCCCCATAATATAGTCTCCTTTTCTTTCTGGGCCCCATTCAGAGTCTTAATGTTTTGTCTGTCTCTGAATTTTTTTTTCCTTTTTTTTTTTCAGACAGAGTCTTGTTCTGTCTCCCAGGCTGGAGAGCAGTAGCGCAATCTTGGCTCACTGCAACCTCTACCTCCTGGGCTCGAGCGATTCTCCTGCCTCAGCTTCCCAAGTAGCTGTGAGGAGTGCCACCACACCTGGCTAATTTTTGTATTTTTGGTAGAGACAGGGTTTCGCCATGTTGGCCAGGCTGGTCTTGAACTCCTGGCCTCAAGTGATCTGCCCGCCTCAGCCTCCCAAAGTGCTGGGATTACAGGCATAAGCCACTGTGACTGGCCTTGTCTCTGAATTTTGTGTGAAATTGTCCTCTAGGAGTTTGCAGGGTATTCCAGATTGAAAACAGACCTTTGAAAAGTATGGGGCATGCAGGCTGGGATGGAATCCACAGCTAAGGAAAAAGCCAGGGAATCAGAATAGAGGAATCTTGGCTATGGAGGAAGGCAGCTGGGGACTTGGCGCCAGGAGTCCTTGGTTCCCAGCTCTGCACTAACTGGACTCGAGACCTTGGGGAGAGTGCCCAAATGCTGTGGTCTGCTCTGTATTGTCATGCAGTTTAAATGAGATGTTGCCTGTTGCTGGAAATAGATGCTTGGTACCACAAGAAAAATTAGCACTGAGACAAAGGATCTTTCAGCAACGCAATTATTACTTCCTGTACTGCAGGAAGGGTACTCTTGCTAGCCATTTTGCCACAAGAGTACAATGAACAAAGGATTACACACAAATTTATTCATCACGCATTTAGGGTCATCCTTACTGCTGTGTCCGATCTCCGTTGGCTAGAGTCAGACCTCACAATTTAAACTAAAACCCGATTGGCTAACAACTTAAAACTTTTCTAAACAGGTAAAAGCAGTGGAGAGCTGGGACATGCCTGTGAGCACATCCAGCATAGATATTTTGGTAAAAGTACAAAGACATAGAATGTACTACCTGCCTGTAAGCATGGCATAACAGCCAAATAGGATAGGGCCTAAGGAAGTTATTAGCACACTTACTTTTTAACAAGAAAGGAAACTTTAAAAAGGAACTTTTCTACTTCCCGAACCTGTGAAGGGCCTTCTGGGAGGCACAAGTGCATATCTAGACCAACTCTACTTGTAATGCAAGAACAAAACAAAACTTAAGTTACATAGATGTGGCCACTTGAATACTTTTGGATTCCAATGTCTCAAAGTGCATAGAGTAAAGTAGCAGATGACTGAGGAAGATGCATCTAAACTTCTCTGAGCCTTCTTATCTCTTGGATACCCAATAGGCTTCTAACAGACCAAGGCTCTGGACAGGGTGTGGCCCCCCTTTCCTATGAGAGGATTGGGAGGGAAGGAAGCTGCTGCATGGAATTGATCTTAGTTGCTGACTTTGTGCCAACCAGCTGGTGGGGGTTTTGAGACCAGAATAGAAAGATAAAGTCATATAGAGGGAGGATGTGAAAGAGGTGAGAGAAATGGAAGCGAGTGTAAAAAAGATTGATAGGCTGGGCACGGTGGCTCATGTCTGCAATCCCAGCACCCTGGGAGGCCAAGGCGGGTGCTGACCACGAGGTCAGGAGTTCGAGACCAGCCTGGCCAACACGGTGAAACCCCGTCTCTACTAAAAATACAAAAATGAGCTAGGTGCGGTGGTGGGTGCCTGTAATCCCAGCTATTTGGGAGGCTGAGGCAGGAGAATCGCTTGAACCTGAGAGGCAGAGGTTGCAGTGAGCCAAGATTGTGCCACTGTACTCCAGCCTGACTCTGTCCGGAAAAAAAAATGATAAAGGAAGATAGCAAGAGATTGAAGAGGAGAGGAAGAGGAGCACAGTGGGAAACAGGCGTCCTTGACAGTGGGGAATCAGAGCTGCTGACTCCAGAACATTATCAGACTTCCAGGACAAAGGTTTGGGTTCCTGTTGGGCACCATATGAAGTTCTGTTTTTTTGAATAAAACTCACATCACATTTGCCGAGTGCTTTCTGTGAAAGAGTCCTGAGCCGGGCGCGGTGGCTCACGCCTGTAATCCCAGCACTCTGGGAGGCCGAGGTGGGCGGATCACCTGAGGTCAGGAGTTCAAGACCAGTCTGACCAACATGGTAAAACCCTGTCTTTCAAAACAAAAGATATTAAAAAGAAAGAAAGAAAGAGTCCTATAACAGCAGTGAAAGGTGGACAGTGAGGGGGTAGGAGTGCACTTTACATAGATTTGGGGTTCAAGGTAGGAGATTTTTGAGACAGTCTTGCTCTGTGGTCCAGGCTGGAGTGCAGTGGCGCGATCTTGGCTCACTGCAACCTCTGTCTCCCAGATTCAAGCAGTTCTCTGCTTCAGCCTCCCGAGTAGCTGGGATTATAGGCGCCTGCCACCATGCCTAATTTTTTATTTTTTGTAGAGACAGGGATTTCACCATCTTGGCCAGGCTCGTCTTAAACTCCTTACCTGGTGATCTACACACTCAGCTCCCAAAGTGCTGGGATTACAGGTATGAGCCACCATGCCCAGCTGAAATTGGAGATTTTTATGTAAGATTTGCTATAAAAAAAATTCAGGGCTGCTTACAAAGTAATGGGCTTGATTTCTTTTGTCCTGCTTATGGAAATTGGTTTATTTGCCTCATAATAACCCAAAACTGAAGAAACCAACACCACTGTTGCAAATTTTGAAGCTACAAGGAAAACAGAGGAGGCGAAATTTTTGGCATACATCAGAATTGTATTCAGTCTGAAATGGAATTATTTCTTCTTTTTCTTTTCTTTTTAATAAACCCAACTAAAGTAAATATTTTCCCAAGCTCTCACCCTATAGGAGGAGTTATGTTGGCTGGATGCCTTTTGAAGAGGGTGAGATGGAGATGGGTCAGAAATAGTGTTGCTGATTTCCCACCTCTGAGCCTCCTGGTGGGTCCCCTTGAAACCGTGCTCTCCCTGCTCTGAGGGAAGGTGCTTCATGACAGCTTCAGTCTAGGAGTAGTGACAGTGAAATGGCTTCCAGAGAGCCGGCAGCCTGGGCCACCCTCCACTGTGTGTTTTTGTGCTCTCAGGAATGTGTGGATGCAGCAAATGACAACAGTGAGTGCTCTGTCCCCAGCGAGCCCCAGGCCCTCTCACTCTTTGCGTTGGCTGTTTTCCAAGGTTGAATGACTGCCTTAGTTGAAGCTTCATTATCCACAAGGGGAGGCAAGACAGTGAGCTGGAGGGAGAAAAATAGGCCTTTCCCATGGGCATGATTCCAGCAGGTTTTGCATTTTTGCAGCGGTAGATCTCAGGGAGTTTCATTTTCTGTCAATTTGGACATTTGCCCTATCCCAGCTATTTGGGAGGCTGAGGTAGGAGGATCACTTGAGCCCAGGAATTTGAGACTGGCCTGGGAAATATAGCAAGATCTCGCTTCTGAAAAATAAATATCCCAGCACTAAAGCCCATGTACTTGGTGGTAATACAATTTCTGCTTTTGACAAAATTTTCCACTGGGTGTCAACCGCCATAGCGTCACTTTAGAGTTGGAAATGACCACAGAGCTCATTCTAGTGTAATCACTGAATGTCTGGGGAGGCTGTGCACACAGCTAGTGAGTGACAGAGCAGTGCCCAGAATTTGGGTTACCCAAGCCCCACATCAGTGTTGTGGTCCTTACACTTCATTGCCTCTGGTGTCATTAGAATAATTTCAATAATTTGTTGTATCAGGTTGGGCTGAAGTGATCCTGGTTTTTCCATGCCTAGGTATATACTCAAGAGAAATGATCACATGAAACTTATACACAAATATTCAGAGCAGCATTATTCAAAATAGCTAAAAAGTGGAAACAAACCAAATGTCTATCAACTGATTAAACAAAGTGTGATATTTCCATGCAGTGGACTACTGTTCAGCCATAAAAAGAAAGGAAGCACTGATATGTGCTACAACATGGATGACCTTGGAAGCATTATGCTAGGTGAAAGAAGCCAGACACAAAAGCTATATGTTGTATGATTCAATTTATATGAAATGTCCTGAAAGGCAAATTCGTAGAGACAGAAGTTAGTTTAGTGGTTTTCAGGGCTGGTGGGAAGGGGAGTATGTGGAGTGACTACTAATAAGTATACAGAGTTTATTACTGGGATGATAAGAATGTTGTAGAATTTGGGCAGACGTGGTAGCTCATGCCTGTAATCCCAGCACTTTGGGAGGCCCACGTGGGTGAAACACTTGAGGTCAAGAGTTCGAGATCTGCCTGGCCAACATGGCAAAACCTGTTTCTACTAAAAATACAAAAATTAGCCAGGCATGGTGGTGTGTGCCTGTAATCCTAGCTACTCAGGAGTCTGAGTCAGGAGAATCACTTGAGCCTGGGAAGGTTGCAGTGAACTGAGATTACATCACTGCACTCCAGCCTGGGTGAAAGACTGAGACTCCATCTCAGAAAAAAAAAGAGTGTTGTAGAAATTGATAGATGTGATGGTTGCACCATTCTGCTAACATACTGAAAGCCACTGAATTGACAGTTTTTTAAAAAGGGTGAATTTATGGTATAAGAATTATATCTCAATAAAGCCATCATTTAAAACATCCTGGCCTCTTACTGGCTGGGCGACTTTAGGCGATGAACTGAAACCCAAGTCATCTCAGCTATGAAAGAGGAATAATAATACACTTCACAGGGTCTTTTTGATAACTGAGATTGTGAATTTGAAAATGCTTCTAAACTATAAAATTCACATATTTTTGGGCTGTCAATGGGTTATAAGTTCATTATAAATTGGATTTTTAATCTTCTCCTCTTGTGTTTTTCACAATAATAACAAGATCTGGGTACATAGTGATCACTCAGATAAAGATTTATTGAATTAGGCCACCGAGGTGGCTCATGCTTGTAATCCCAGCACTTTGGAAGGCCGAGGCGGGCGTATCATGAGGTCAGGAGTTCAAGACCAGCCTGGCCAACATGGTGAAACCCTGTCTCTACTAAAAATACAAAAATTAGCTGGGCGTGGTGGTACATGTCTGTAATTCCAGCTGCTCAGGTGGCTGAGGCAGGAGAATCACTTGAACCCAGGAGGCAGAGGTTGCAGTGAGCTGAGATTAGGCCATTGCACTCCAGCTTGGGCAACATAGCAAGACTCTGTCTCAAAAAAAAAAAAAGATTTATTGAATTGATTCAAATGCATTCCAGTTTTATTCAATTGTGGTAAATGAAACTATGTAACAGGAGAGCTACTCTTTTAAAAGTTTTTAAGTGTACAAAACAGTATTATGAACAATATGCACAACGTTGTACAGCAACTCTCTAGAACTTTTTCATCTTACATAACTGAAACTATGTCCATTGAACAGCAACTTCCCATTTTTACTTCCTCCCAGTTCCTGGCAACCACCATTTTACTTTCTGCTGTATGAGTTTGAGTACTTTACATACTTCATATAAGAGGAGTTATGTAGGATTTGTCCTTCTGTGATGGGCCTACTGCACTTAGCATAATGTGCTGAAGGTTCATCTATGTTGCATATTGCCTCAGAATTTTCTTCCTTTTAATACTGAATAATATTCTATTGTACGAATATGCTGCATTTTCTGTATGCATCCATCCACTGATGAACATTTGGGTTGTTTCCATCTGTTGACTATTGTCAGTAATGATGCAATGAATATGAGAAGGCAAATATTTTTTCAAGACCTTATTTTCAATTCTTTTGGATGAATACCCAGAAGTGGGATTGCTGGATCATATGGTAGTTTTATTTTTATTTCATTTTATTTTTTTGAGATGGCATTTTGCTCTTGTTGCCCAGGCTGGAGTACAGTGGTGTCATATCTGCTCACTGCAACCTGCGCCTCCTGGGTTCAAGCAATTCTTCTGCCTCAGCCTGCCAAGTAGCTGAGATTACAGGCACCCACCACCACACCCAGTTAATTTTGTATTTTTGTTAAAGATGGGGTTTCACCATGTTGGCCAGGTTGGTCTCAAACTCCTGATCTTAGGTGATCCGCTTGTCTTGGCCTCCCAGTATGCTGGGATTACAGGCGTGAGCCACTGTACCTGCCCCTATTTTTAATTTTTTGAGGGCCTTCCATTTTGTTCTCCATAGTGGCTGCACCCACTTTACATTCCCACCAACAATGTACAAGGGTTCCAATTTCTTACATCCTTGCCAGGATTTGTTATTTTCCTTTTGTTTTGTTTTTTCTTTTTCTTTTTTTGAGACAGAGTCTCACTCTGTCACCTAGGCTGAAGTGCAGTGGTATGATCTTGGCTTACTGCAACCTCCGCCTCCTGGGTTCAAGCGATTCTTGTGCCTCCTCCTAAGTAGCTGGGATTACAGGCACCTGCCACTACACCTGGCTAATTTTTGTATTTTTGGTAGAGATGGAATTTCACCATGTTGGCCAGGCTGGTCTTGAACTCCTGACCTCAAGTGATCCACCCACGTCAGCTTCCCAAAGTGCTGGGATTACAGGCATGAGCCACCTCGCCTGGCCATATTTTCATTTTTTAAAAAGAAAGTAATGGCCATTCTAAAAGGTGTGAGGTGATAATCTCATCGTAATTTTGATTTGCATTTTCCTGATGATTAGTGATGTTGAACATATTTTCATATACTTTCTGGCCATTTGTATGTCTTTTTTTTTTTTTTTTTTTTTTTAATTGAGACAGAGTCTCGCTCTGTCACCAGGCACGAGTGCAGTGGCGCAATCTCGGCTCACTGCAACCTCCGCCTCCCGGTTTCAAGCAATTCTCCTGCCTCAGCTTCCCGAGTAGCTGGGACTATAGGCGCGTGCCACCATGCCAGAGCTAATTTTTGTATTTTTAGTAGAGATGGGGTTTCACCATGTTGGCCAGGATGGTCTCGATCTCTTGACCTTGTGATCTGCCCACCTCGGCCTCCCAAAGCACTGGGATTACAGGCGTAAGCCACTGCGCCCGGCTCGTATGTCTTTTTGGAGACATATCTATCCAAGTACTTTGCCAATTACTAAATTGCATTATTTTTTTTTTTTTGCTGTTGAGTTTATTGAGTTCCTTATGTTTTGGATATTAATTCCTTATCAGAAATACCGTTTGCAAATGTTTTCTCCTATTCTTTATGTTACCTTTTTCCTTTGTTGATTGTTTCCTTTGCTGTGCAGAAACTTTAAATTTAATGGTGTCTTACTTTTCTGTTTCTGCTTTTGTTGCCTGTGCTTTGCTGCCATATCCAAGAAATCATTGCCAAGACCAATGTTATGAAGATTTTCCTCTGTGTTTCTTTTTTTTTTTTAAAGACGGGGTTTCACCATGTTGGTCAGGCTGGTCTTGAACTCGCGACCTCAGGTGATCCGCCCGCCTTGGCCTCCAAAGCGCTTGGATTACAGGCGTGAGCCACTACACCTTGCCCTCTGCGTTTCTTTCTAAGAGTTTTATTGTTTTGGCTGGGTGCGGTGGCTCACCTCTGTAATCCCAGCACTCTGGGAGGCTGAGGTGGGCACATCATGAGGTCAGGAGTTTAAGACCAGCCTGACCAACATGGTGAAATCCCATCTCTTCTAAAAATACAAAAATTAGCCAGGTGTGGCGGCACACGCCTATAGTCCCAGCTACTCAGGAGGCTGGGGCAGGATAATTGCTTGAACCCAGGAGGTGGAGGTTGCAGTGAGTCGAGATTGCACCACTGCACTTCAACCTGGGCATAGAGCAACACTCCATCTAAAAAAACAAAAAAAGTTTTATAGTTTCAAGTCTTATGTTTTAATCTTTTATCCATTTTTTTTTGGAAGTACAGTGGCGCAAACTCGGCTCACCACAACCTCTGCCTCCCAGGTTCAAGCAATTCTTCTGCCTCAGCCTCCCGAGTAGCTGGGATTACAGGAGCGTGCCACCGGGCCTGGCTAACTTTTTTGTATTTTTAGTAGAGATGGGCGTTTCACCGTGTTAGCCAGCCTGGTCTTGAACTCCTGAGCTCAGGTGATCTATCCACCTCAGCCTCCCCAAGTTATTGGGATTATAGGTGTGAGCCACTGCACCTAGCCTCTTTGATCCATTTTGAGTTGATTGTTGTGTATGGTATAAAACAAGCTTCTCCAACCTGCAGCCCACAGGCCACATGTGGCCCAGGATGGCTTTGAATGCTGCCCAACACAAATCTGTAAAATTTCTTAAAACATTATGATATTTTTTTTTTCTTATCTTCTCTTTTCTTTTTTTTTTTTTTCAGCTCATCAGCTATATCATTAGTGTTAATGTATTTTCTGTGAGGCCCAAGACAGTTCTTCTTCCTCTTCTTTTTTTTTTTTGAGACAGAGTCCCTCTCTGTTGCCCAGATTGTAGTGCAATGGTGCAATCTTAGCTCACTGCAATCTCCACCTCCCAGGTTCTAGCGATTCGCCTGCCTCAGCCTCCCAGGTAGCTGGGATTACAGGTGCCTACCACCACGCCTGGCTAATTTTTGTATTTTTAGTAGAGATGGGGTTTTGCCATGTTGGCCAGTCTGGTCTCGAACTCCTGACCTCAAGTGATCTACCTGCCTTGGCCTCCCAAAGTGTTGGGATTACAGACAGGTGTAAGCCACAGCACCTGACCTCAATTCTTCTTCCAATGTGGTCAATGGAAGCCAAAAGGTTGGACATTGCTGGTATACGATAACAGTTTAGTTTCATTCTTTTGCACATGGATATCGAGTTTTTCCAACACCATTTTTTTTGAGACAAAGTTTCGCTCTCGTTGCCCAGGCTGGAGAGCAATAACCCAATCTCGGCTCACCGCAACCTCTGCCTCCCAGGTTCAAGCAATTCTCCTGCCTCAGCCTCCCAAGTAGCTGGGATTATAAGCATGTGCCACCATGCCCAACTAATTTTTTGTGTTTGTAGTAGATATGGGGTTTAACCATGTTGGCTAGGCTGGTCTCAAACTCCTGACCTCAGGTGACCTGCCCACCTCGGCCTCCCAAAGTGCTGGGGTTACAGGCATGAGCTACTGCACCCAGACCTCTTTTCTTTTTTAATATAGGCATTTGTGGCTATAAAATTCCCTCTGGGTACTGCTTTTGCTGAATCCCATAAGTTTTGGTGTGCCGTTTTCATTTTTTTTGTCTCAAGATATTTTCTAATTTCCTTTTTTATTTCTTCTTTGATCCATTGGTTGTTCGAGAGTATGTTGTTTAATTTTCATATATTTGTGAATTTTGAAGTTTTCCTTCTATTATTAATTTCTAGTTTTATTCCATTGTGGTTAGAAAAAATGTTTGTGTGATTTCAGTCTTCTCACATTTGTTAATATTTGTTTTGTAACCTAACATATGATCTGCTTCGGAGAATGTTCTGTGTATGCTTGAGAGGAATATGTGTTCTGCTGCTGTTAGGTGGAAAGTTCTGAATATGTCTAGAGTTTCGTTAGGTTTATAGTGTTCAGGTCCTCTGTTTCTTTAGTGGTCTTCTATCTGGATGTTCTATGTATTGTTGAAAGTATGGTGTTGAAATCACCTATTATTAATGAGTGGCTATTTCTCCCTTCAGTTCTGTCAATGTTTGCTTCATATATTTGGGTGCTCTGATGTTGGGTGTGTGTGTGTATATATATATATATATATGTGTGTGTGTGTGTGTGTGTGTGTGTGTGTGTCTGTGTGTGTTTTGAGATGGAGTCTCACTCCATCATCCAGGCTGGAGTGCAGTGACACTATCTCAGTTCACTGCAACCTCCGCTTCCCAGGTTCAAGTAATTCTCCTGCCTCAGCCTCCCGAGTAGCTAGGATTACAGGTGCCTGCCACCATGCTTGGCTAACTTTTGTATTTTTAGTAGAGATGGGGTTTCACCATTTTGGCCAGGCTGGTCTCGAACTCCTGACCTCAGGTGACCTGCTTGCCGTGGCCTCCCACAGTGCTGGGATTACACTTGTGAGCCACCATTCCTGGCCAGATTAATGTATATTTATAATTGTTATGTCTTCCTAGTGAATTGACTCTTTCATCGTTATATAATGTCCTTCTTTGTCTCCAACGATAGTTTTTGACATTAAGTTTATTTTGCTTAAGTATGGCTACTCCTGCTCTCTCTTGGATATCATTTTCATGGAATATCTTTTTCCATCCTTTCACTTTCAGCCTATGTGTTCCCTTAAATCTAATGTGAGTCCCTTATAGACAGCATACAGTTGGATCTTGTTTTTTTATTTATTTTTAATCCACTTAGCCAATAACAGAGTTATAATTTTTAAGCATTTCTTTGAACTTGGTTAATCCGTAAATCTGGATGCCTTTATATCCAAATATTTCTGAGAACTAAAGACCTTTAGTAACTATTCCCCTCTTCATTTTATATGCCTATTTTCTCTTTATTCTTTTTTTTTTTTTTTTAACAGAGACAACATATTTGATTCCTTGATAAGACCACAATCTGATCCCAAAGATGTGCTCCACAAACCCAGGCAACTGGGTCACTTTTGATGATGATCCTGCTTTCCAATCTTCTCAAAAGTCAAAGAATTTTCCTCTGGAGAATCAAGGTGTCTGTAGACCAAATGGACTGAAGCTGAACCTTCCTGGCCTCAGAGAATTTCCTAGTGGATCTTCTTCCACTAGCAGCACCCCTCTCTCCTCCCCCATTGTAGACTTTTATTTCAGTCCAGGACCTCCAAGTAACTCTCCTCTTTCTACACCTACCAAAGACTTTCCAGGTTTTCCTGGCATCCCCAAAGCGGGGACTCATGTGCTTTATCCTATTCCGGAATCATCTTCAGACAGCCCACTCACAATACCAGGAGGAGGATCTTCCTTACTGCCTCCCAGACCAACTGGTTTATCTCATGCCGTGTTACCCAGTGACCACTCTTGTATACATCCAGCTCCCAAAGTAGGCCTTCCAGATGAAATTAACCCTCACCAGGCTGAAAGCCTAGAATTCCAAAGTGATGATCTTCCCCAGTTTCAGTATTTTCGAGAGGACTGTGCTTTTTCAAGTCCATTTTGGAAAGATGAAGGCGGTGATTCCCAGTTCACCCTTGACCCACGAGGCAGCAAAAAGATGTTCTCATCAAGAGACAAGGAGATGCCTATTGATCAAAAAAGCCTAAATAAATGTTCACTCAACTATATCTGCGAGAAGCTTGAACATCTCCAGTCAGCTGAGAACCAAGACTCACTTAGAAGTTTGTCTATGCATTGTCTATATGCTGAAGAAAATGCCTCTGCCTTTGTCCCCCACACACTCTTCAGGAGTCAGCCAAAAGCCGGATGGTCTTTCATGCTGAGAATTCCTGAGAAGAAGAATATGATGTCTTCCCGGCAATGGGGACCAATTTTTCTGAAAGTTTTGCCTGGAGGAATTTTGCAGATGTATTATGAGCAGGGATTAGAAAAACCATTTAAAGAGATACAGCTTGATCCACATTGTAGGCTTTCTGAACCCAAGGTTGAGAACTTTAGTGTAGCAGGAAAAATCCACACTGTGAAGATTGAACATGTGTCTTACACAGAAAAAAGGAAATACCATTCTAAGACAGAAGTAGTTCATGAACCAGACGTAGAACAGATGCTGAAGTTGGGGTCCACATCATACCATGACTTCCTTGACTTTCTGACTACTGTGGAGGAGGAGCTGATAAAGTTGCCAGCTGTTTCAAAACCAAAAAAGAACTACGAGGAGCAAGAAATTTCCTTGGAAATTGTGGACAACTTTTGGGGTAAAGTCACAAAAGAAGGAAAATTGGTTGAAAGTGCTGTGATAACTCAAATTTATTGCCTCTGCTTTGTGAATGGGAACCTGGAATGCTTTTTAACCTTGAATGATCTTGAGTTGCCAAAGCGAGATGAATCCTATTTTGAGAAGGACTCAGAAAAAATGGGGATTGATATTCTTGACTACCATCTTCATAAGTGTGTGAAAGTACAAGAATTTGAGCAATCAAGAATCATTAAGTTTGTATCTCTGGATGCCTGCCGTTTTGAGCTGTTGCGTTTTAAGACTTTGTATAATGGGGATGATCTTCCCTTTTCCTTGAAGTCTGTAGTGGTTGTCCAGGGAGCATATGTGGAACTTCAGGCTTTTGTCAACATGGCCCCATTGGTGCAGAGGTCATCCCATGCTGGTTCCTTAAGGTCCTGTGACAATATAATGATACACTTTCCTGTCCCATCGCAGTGGATCAAGGCCCTTTGGACCATGAACCTCCAGAGGCAGAAGTCTCTGAAAGCCAAAATGAACCGCCGGGCATGTCTGGGGAGTTTACACGAACTTGAATCTGAACCTGTCATTCAAGTCACTGTGGGGTCAGCAAAATATGAGAGTGCCTACCAGGCAGTGGTATGGAAGATAGATCGGCTTCCAGACAAAAATTCAAGTAAATATTCAATACTGCGTTTATTTTCATGGGAAATAGCTTAAATATTTTCACCTTCCTCCTTGGGTTGAAACCAGGTAGAGATAGATGGCAATTTGTCAGCTGAGGCCATGCTTTGGGGTGGGAGAGGGAACATTTAGCTAAACAGCTGGTTTATTTGTTTCCTTTTGCACCTATTCCTACCAGAGAAGTTTAACTGTTTAATATTTTTAAAAAAATATCATACAAAATACCATGCTAGGCTAGGAATTTGTTGTGGATGGTGGCACTAAGAGAAAATTCGTTGATATCCGTGGTTGAGATTAACCCATCAACTTCAAATGCTAAAAATGTTTCTGAGATTCCCTAATTATTCTTTAAAGATCTGTCATTGTGAATGTACCAGAACTTTTTTGCATTCTTGGTCAATACCACTTCTTCCTTAGGTTTGCTCCCTGCTCTTTGAAATAAGACTGCTTTCATTTTTACCCAAATTGATTTCTGTTGAATGAATTCACTTGGCCATCTCAACCGGTACTGTTTTTGTATTTGAGACAGGATTTCACTCTGTCAACCAGGCTGGAGTGCAGTGGCACGATCATGGCTCACTGTAGCCTCTGCTTCCCAGGCTCAAGTGATCTTCCTGCCTCAGCTTCCCCAGTACCTAGGATTACGGATGCATACAATCGTGCCTGGCTAATTTTTTGTTTGTTTGTTTGTTTTTTAGTAGAGACGATGTCTTCCTATGTTGCCCAGGCTGGTCTTGAATTCCTGGGCTCAAGGAATCCTTCCACCTTGGCCTCCCAAAATGCTAGGATTACAAGTGTGAGCCACCTTGTATGGCCTTAACTGGTTGTTTTAGAATTAGGTGGACACACTTGAGTGTTAAAAATTCAGTTAATTTTTAAAAATTTTGCAAAGAAAACCATTATCTAGAAGTCAGAACTTGAAAAGACAGTTATAGTACCACATTTATTTTGGAGTAGTAAGTTAGTGATGGGCATAATAGAATAAAGTCAGAAACCAAATTTTAAAATTAGAGCTGTTCCCTATTTTAGTTGAGGTTTTTCTTTTTCTTTTTTCCCCCTAGCAGAGTGCTGGTCACTGGTCTCTGGAGTTAAATTGGGGGCGGGGTTGGGGGGCCTGAGTTATTCCATCCATCCATCCTTTACTGAGCATGTACTGTGTACCAAATGCCACATCAAGTGCTGGGGATAAAGATAAATAAAAATCAGATCCCTGTTTCCAGATGGCTCACAGCTGCTGTAGTCCTTCAGAAAAATTTAAGCTTGCCCCTCCAGGTTGTGGACTTAAGAGGAAGCATTTTTCTTTGGGGTGGCCCTAAGGCAATGTTTCTCAAACCTGATTATATTATTATTATTATTATTTTGAGATGGAGGCTCACTCTGTTGCCCAGGCCGGAGGGCAGTGCGATCTCGGCTCACTGCAACCTCTGTCCCCTGGGTTCAAGTGCTTCTCCTGCTTCAGCGTCCCGAGTAGCTGGGACTACAGGCGTGCGCCACCATGCCTTGCTTATTTTTGTATTTTTAGTAGACATGGGGGTTTTGCCATGTTGGCCAGGCTGGTCTTGAACTCCTGACCTCAAGTGATCCACCTGCCTTGGCCTCCCGAAGTGTTGGGATTACAGGTGTGAGCCACTGCGCCTGGCCAGACCTGACTATATTAGAATAGTTTGAGAACTTTCAAATAATTTCAATGTTCAGGCTCCACTTCACGCTAATTAAATCAGAATCTCTCGGAGGGGAGGGAGCCAGGGGCCAAGTATTTGTTTGAAGATCTCTCCAGGTGAACCTAACATGTAGTTAGGGGAAAGAACACTGCTCTCCAGGTTTTGTGAAGTTGTAGAACCAGAAGAGCAAGCCCCAGACTACAATTGACTTGAAGGGCAGCAGGACTGCACCCCGGAGGCCATGGGACCACTTTGTCCATGACTGTCTGTTTGCTGGTTTAGCATTTGTTGACTAATGGAGCTTGAGCTATGGGCAGGATCCTGCAGGTGAGAAATACAGGCCTGGTGAGCTGAGGAGCTCCAGGACACTGTGCAGAAGGGAAGTTTCTACACTGTCTGCTTTCCTCACACTCCACATCCTTCTTCATTAATGCCAACTTTTGCCTCACAGCGTTCTCAAGACTCACATTAATTATGTTCTGTTCCCCCAAACTGGCAAGGATAGCTCAGGCTTAGGGCAGGGTGAGGTGGTGATGGTGCAGCGTGGTCACAGTGAATGGCCTCAAACAGCATCTTCTGATTAACTCCGCTGTGATGGGAGGGAAGGTCAATATCGTCCATGATACAGTCCACTGAGATAATGTCTCTTTCTTTCTTTTTTTTTTTTTGAGATGGAGTCTCACTCGGTCACCCAGGCTGGAGTGCGGGGGTACGATCTTGGCTCACTGCAACCTTTGCCTTCTGGGTTTAAGTGATTCTCGTGCCTCAGCCTCCCAGGTAGCTAGGATTACAGGCGTGCGCCACCACACCTGGCCTAATTTCTTACATTTTTTGTAGAGGCAGGGTTTCATCATGTTGGCCAGGCGGGTCTCGAACTCCTGACCTCAGGTGATTTGCCCGCCTCTGCCTCCCAAAGTGCTGGGATTACAGGTGTGAGCCACCATGCCTGGCCCCTGCTTTCTTTTATAACTTGGCTAGAGAGGCAAACTGAACCATGTGCAGATTATCTTTATGCCAGGGAAACCAGTTTTGAGATCTTCATACAAGGTTCAGAATGGTCTATTCTAAAAGTTATTTGTGCTAGTTTTAGGTTAGAGGGGTTAAACAAAATCAGAGTATTGGCTTTCATTTTGCTAAACAAAAAGGGAAAGAGAAGCTGGCAGAAAATCAGGCAGGCTGGAATGGCTATTAGAACCTCTTGGATCTGCAGGCTTCCTGTGAAATCTGGATGATAAACTAACTCCTGTTGTTTTCTGTTGATCCTAGAGATGGTCACAGGGACTGGAACAAAAGGTCCAAAGCAGTTTGCGTAGACTTGAAGTGGTAATTATGCTTTTGAGAGAGGAGCACAACCGGCTCAGCCTGCAGGCTTGTCCACCTGGTGTCAGAGGCCCCCTCTGTAGTCCATTCCTATTGCTCTACTCAGAGCAGGTGCATTGCAGGAGGCCCTGAAGGAACTAAGCACTTGGCTAACCTGGCCAGGGTAACCACGGTTTTTTTAAAACTGAGAACCCATACCAATCATCTTTCTTAATTTTGGAAGTATAGACACGTATAAAGCTTCTTGTGAAAATGATCCTGTTTATAACCCTGCATTTTTTTTCAGAGTTAATGGTGTAGTTAACTGATTCAATCAACAATTTATTGAGAAGGAGTCTTGCTCATTTATTCCACAAACATCTACTAAGTTTCTTCTAGGTATAGGCTGTGTGCTGAGTGCTTAGGAGATACAGACACAAACATGACTCCTACTCTACCAGAAACTTAACGGTCTAGCAGGTGAGACATACTCCGAAGCAGCTACCTAAAGGTAAACTGTGGAGAAGTGCACAGTTTCAGGCTTGTACAAACACACACACTTAGGGATCCCAGAGGAAAGGGTGATAAACTGCCTGGGGACTAGGGAGGGCTTCGCGGAAGAGCTGATGGCTGAGAGAGTCAATAGAGTTTCCATCAAAGAAAGAAACAGCAGAACCACAGGTGTGTACGTGGGGGATCTTGCCTAAGTTTTGGAGCTGAGGGAGTGGTGGGGGAAGAGACCAGTGTATTAGGACCTTGTGGGCCATGCTGTGGGATGTGAAGTTTATGTGTCAACAGGTCCTCAGCGTTGTTTTCAGGTGTGACTGCTACAGAATAATATCTTGTTTCAGAAAGGCTGGCATGCAGTGCAGAGGGAAGATTTAGGAGTAGATTATAGACACAGGGAAGTTGGGAGGAGGTGAGGGATGCTGAGCAAAGGCAGTGGCAGTGAGAGGCAGGGGATGGGTGAGTGAATTCAGAGGAGGTGCCCCCAAATGATGATAGATTCTCTATGGACATGAGGGAAAGGGAGGGGATGGGACAAGGTCGGGGCTCTGACTTTGGTGAATAGGTGGGCAATGGTGCCATTAGCTGAGATAGCCTGGGCTCTTCTCATCATCCATCCTTTTAAAATCTGTTTCCCAGCCCTGGCCTCATGTTAGCATCATTAAAACTTCAAGCACATACCCATATTTGGGCCCCATACCCTACTAATCAGGCTCTGTGAAGGTGAGGCCCAGGTATTGATGTTTATAAAGGCTCATGTGGCCAGAGTTGAGAACTACTGACCTGGTCCCCTAGGCAGGGATCATTCTTGCTCTGTGTATCCTTGTGTCTTCTAGAGCTTTATTATTGCTCTCCCATGAGTGTTTATTTTTGAGATGGAGTCTCACTCTGTCTCCCAGGCTGGAGTGCACTGGCGCCATATTGGCTCACTGCAACCTCCGCCTCCTGGGTTCAAGCGATTCTTCTGCCTCAGCCTCCTGAGCAGCTGGGACTACAGGCGCATGCCACCACCCCCAGCTAATTTTTAGTAGAGACAGGGTTTCACCATATTGGCCAGGCTGGTCTCGAATTCCTGACCTCATAATGTGCCCACCTCAGCCTCTCAAAGTGCTGGGATTACAGGGGTGAACCACTGTGCTCAGCCTCCCATGAGTATTAGCAGTGGAGCTCACCAAGAACAATGACAAGAATGGACATTTCCAGAGAAACTGGCTGGACTTGATCTTTGCCTTCAGAAATTCTTCTGTAAGACCGTCATATCACCAGGCCCACACAGAACATTTTACAAGCATTTCAGTCAATTACATGGTGATAATTCACTGAACAAATCCTTTGGGGTCACAGCTGCTTTATTGAGATCAGGTCTGTGCACAAAGAGGAGGCCCAGGGAAAACGCAGTGGGGCTGTGTCAGGTGGAGTCCAGAAGGCATGGTGCGGCTGTGAGCCTGGCTTAGGGCAGGACATTTCTGGGATTACAGGGCCCTGCCCCAGGCTTCTCTGTTAAGGGAGTGGGGAGAATAATGCAGAGTGAGAGGGTGCCAGGGCAGGCTATAGCCTAATTTGCCTCTTGAGAAGTATGGAAAGAATAAGGTTGAAGCAGAGGGGAAATCTATCCTAAGGCAGTGCTTCTCAAACTTTTGTGTGCCCAGAAATTACCTTGTTAAAATGTGGATTCTGACTGAGCAGGTGGGATCTGGAATACTGTGATTTCTGACAAGTGCTGACATGATGCCAATGCATCTAGCCCAAGGAACACACTTAGAACAGCAGGATCCCAGAATGCATCTCTGTTTTTCTATATGACTTTCAGATCAGTTGTGCATTTAGAGAACGTAAAGTTTTAAAAAAGCTCTTTATAATTTTATCTTTTTCAAGGTAGCTTCTGAAAAACTTGCATTATTTGAAAAAATACTTCAAAAATGGAAACTGAAAGAAAAAAATATATTTTCTGCCTCAGCCTCCTGAGTAGCTGGGACTATAGGCACTCACCACCATGCTCGGCTAATTTTTGTATTTTTAGTAAAGATGGGGTTTTACCTCCTCTGAATCCACTTACGCATCTCTTGCATCTCACTGCCATTGCCTTTTCTTAGCATCCCTCACCTTTTCCCAACTTCCCTGTGTCTATAATTTACTCCTAAATCTTTCACTTTCAGCACTGGAGTACAGCGATGAGATCTCAGCTCACTGCAACCTCTACCTCCCAGGCTCAAGCCATGCTTCCACCTCAGCCTCCCAAGTAGCTGGGACCACAGCATGTGCCACCATGCCTGGCTAATTTTTTGTATTTTTGGTAGAGATGGAGTTTTGCCAGTTGCTCAGGCTGGTCTCAAACTCAGCTCAGGCAATCCACTCGCCTTAGCCTTCCAAGTGTTGGGATTACAGGTGTGGGTTACCGTACCTGGCAAGAATATATCAACTAGTCTATTCTCTAATTATAAAACCGTTTTTTTTTTTTTCCTTCCTGGGAATTTGAGGGATCAGGACTGACCTTTTTTTATTGGGGAAATCACCTGTGATTTCTGGAAAGGTGGGGAGGGCTGCTGGTGCCTTAATGTCTCTTCTAACAGCTTGTCAACGCTTAGTATTTCTTCAACAGTGGGCAAGTCTTTTATTTTACAACAAAGGTTTGCCTGAGGCAGTAGCTCACAGACTTCATTCATACTAAAGTGTAAAGGACAGTAGAGTAGCTTAGGCTTTGTTGGGCTGGTAGAGAGAGAGAAAGACAGACAGCTGAAGAATGAGGATGCTGGTTAGCCAGAGGATGTGTATGTAGTGACATATAATTAGAAAGAGGGATGAGAGAGGTGGAGGATCGATTAAATATATTTACCTCTAACTTCCTAATTTTTCTTTTTCTCTGCCCTGTCATCAGCACATTGGTTGCTCTCTCCTCCTCCACTTCTGTCATCCTCTTGCCATTCATTCCCTTCGGCCCTCTAACAATTCAGTTTCAGATGTAAAATATTTTGGTTCAAGAGGGACAGATATCAGCTAGACTTCAGATTTTGTGATTTACATTCCCTGTCCTAAGAAAAGGAATTATGTTGAGAGAACAATGACCAAAGCTCGACAGTTCCCCCTGGTGGTCAGCACTGAGACAACAGGATTTTCCTCTATCTTTTATTCATTAATGGGTGAATTTGATAAATATCCGTTAAGCCCCAAACATGACTGACATTGTGCTAAGGACAGACCTGATACCTGTCCCTATGGAGCACAAAGTCTGGAGAAGGAGTGTGTTACTAAATACTGTAGAGCATTTAGCATTTTCAAAAGCCATAAAAAGCCAGAAAAGTTGAAAAAGGCTTTCTTTTACTATTTTTAAAGAAAAGCGGGTAGAAAGGTTTTGTTTTTGAAATTTTTGGAGCATTAAGTCTTAAACTTGAGTTTAGTTTTTTTCTTCAATTTTCATCGTAAAATTTCTCCAAATAGTTTTTTCTTATAAAGTGTATCAAATCAGATCATATCTAGTATAATTTTTAACTCTGAATGTGTAGCATTCACAGTCCCTATATCAGCAAAATTATAGTAATTAAATAATACTGCTTTAGAATTGAATAGTACTTTGAAAAATAATATGTCTAACTCATCTATACCACTATAGAATGCTACTGCCTCAGTTCTGTATGCGCATGAACTGGTTAATCCTCACAACAACCTTTATAAGGTTCAGGTTATCCTCATTATCCTCATTTTCAGATGGAGAAACTGAGGCTCAGAGAGGTAAGCAATATGTAACCCTAGCCTTAACCACTTTGCCATAACAAGACTGAAAGTGTGCCTGAATGAAGTGTAAATGAACTTACTGTATCCTCACTGCAGACAGAGGACTACAAAGAGTAATGGAGTATGGAATCTCTCTGGGTGTGTGTGTATGAGAATGAAGTTATCACTTGCCTGCAGTGATCTGGGTTGCTAAGGGCACCTCAGAGGCCACTGTTGTCCTACCCTACCTGTAAGTGGTCGATGGCTAATGAACATCTGTTGGTTAATTAATTGATGACTTCTGAAGGTTTTTTACAGCCTTAGAATCCTATTAGTCTCTCTACAAGAAACAGGTTTTATGGAAGGAAAGGCAATTTATCTTTTAAGAATTAAGTAAAATCCTTTAAACTCTTGTTTTTGTGCGTAAAGCTATATTCAGATGGAAATGCCCTTTCTCCAGGTATGTCAGTGCTACAGTCATTCAATCTGCCTCTGAAAATTACTCTTATTTCATACATTTCTTTAAGTAAGGATAGCCACATTGGATATGGAGATGCTATGAACAATGCAACAGAATCACAGAATGTTTGTAAAGCTGCTACAGTGATTGCAAAGAAAATATTTTTCATTTCCTTAACACACACACACACACACACACACTCTCTCTCTCTCTCTCTCTCTCTCTCTCTCTTTCTCTCTCTGTGACCCCCATCTAAAATCTTTGAGTATATCCAGTATCTCTGGATCTGGCACTGAACCTGGCCTGGCATAGCATGGATGCTCAATAAGTGACAAATTGAATTGAGTGAAAATCAATATTAGATTAAAATATTAAAGGCCAATATGCCCATCTCTACTCTGTATAGCTGTTCCAGTCAAAGTATTTTGGAAAGGTGAGTGAGAATTACAGTAGGGAAAAATAATTTGTTCCACTGAAAAAGGAATTCTTGGTCTGGAACGTTTTCTGAAAAGTTAAGTTTAACTTTTAAAAATAAGAATTATAAAATAGTATGTCTTAATTTGGGCTGGAGTTTATTTTTGAGTTATCTATAAATGGATGGTAAGAAAATGAATAAGTTAATAATTATAAGATGTTATTCAGTCTAAGAAAAAGCAGCTTGTACAGGCTTGAGCACATTGTAGCCAAATTATGTTTAATATAAATATTACTTTTATCTTTTAATTAAGGAAAACTTATAACAATATTACTATATTGTTTAATATAAATTAAACATAATATTTAATATGAATTAAACATTAATAGTAATTAATATTTTTAAATTTAAACATTTAGCAGATTATATTAGTATAACAGTAATTATAGTATAATATATACTCATTATAATCTGCTAAATATTATAGTAATGTTTCTAAAAGAAAATATTTTTAGGAGTTTGTGCATGCATGTAGTAATTATTTTTTATTTTTTTATTTTTAACTTTTACCATTCTTACTCAAAACAGTAATAAAGTCATACTTGTTTTAAAGCTGGTACTTAAAAATCGCAGACAGCTTCCCCCTAGTTAGTGCAAAATTGTACATTTTCATGGTATGTTGTTTAAATGAAATTTGTACTGCTGCAGTGCTAATCAAATTCCTTATTAAGGAGATGAGTGCCTTTTATATTCAAGAGAAGTGTTCAATGGCCATAAAAATACTTTGACTATTTGATTTTTTTTTCTCTCAAGGTCTTGATCATCCCCATTGTCTGTCATACAAATTAGAGCTTGGATCAGACCAAGAAATTCCCTCTGATTGGTATCCATTTGCTACCGTTCAGTTTTCCATGCCTGACACCTGTGCCTCAAGGACAGAGGTCAGGTCTCTGGGAGTGGAGAGTGATGTCCAGCCACAGAAACATGTTCAGCAGCGAGCTTGCTACAACATCCAGGTACATCCCACAGCTTCCAGAACTGTCACCTGATTTGGCTTTAAATATTTGTTTTGCTGTCTTTTGTGACCGTGTGTGTGTATGTGTGTATATGTGTGGTGAGATTTGCCCTAGAGAGGATCTCAGCTATGGAAGCTTAATGGCCACCATTGAGCTTAGTGTGTATATGTGTGGTGAGATTTGCCCTAGAGAGGATCTCAGCTATGGAAACTTAATGGCCACCATTGAGCTTAGTTCTTCCCATCCATTCTGTAGAATGTTGGGAACACTTGATAATTTAGCTCTCAATGTAAAACAGACATTAAAAATGAATCTACATTTTAGAAGCATATTTATTTTAAAAGTTTTGGTGTTAGAATACCATTTCTCAAAATGTGTGCTGCAGAACACGTCCCATATAATTACCCAAGAGAAAAGTAAGTTGGGGAATGCCATATACTAAATTAATGTTAAAGGCCTGGAGAAGTCCTGCAATAAAGAAAAGTGTTAAACTTAGTTAACCCAGCTTTCCCCAACTCATTGGCTATGGTGTCTTGTCTATCTGGGTATGTGTATGTAAAACACTTATCCCTGTCTCGTGGAATAGTATTTTGTGGAGCTTGCTTTAGAAAATGCTGAGTTACTCTATTATGGTAGTTTTTTTTTTTTTTTAAAGACGGGGTTTCACCATGTTGGTCAGGCTGGTCTTGAACTCCTGAGCTCAGGTGATCCGCCTGCCTTGGCCTCCAAAGTGCTTGGATTACAGGCATGAGACACCGCGCCTGGCCTAAAAGTATTTTTTAACTAGAAAATATTTCAAAAATCACAAAAATTAAACAGTGCATTACAGACAGTTGGTTCAGTTTAGAATTTATGTTTCCATTTTGACTTTCACATGAGCAACATTTTCTGATTTCTAATAGCATTTATTTTATTTTTAAAAAATTAAATTTTGCCTGTCTTTTAAAATCTATGTGTTGCTTGACTTGTAGCAATGATTAATGCCATTCTGATTTTCTACTCATTTATTTCTATTAAAAATAGTGATATTATACATGACATCATTAATAACAACTGGGGCTCCTATACTATAGTAATATAAGTCAGGATTTTTCTTTATTTTGTACTATCTGTTTAGAAGTCTATGTTTGGGTCCAGTTACCTTTTTCTTTTCTTTTTTTTTTGAGACGGAGTCTCGCACTGTGGCCTAGGCTGTAGTGCAGTGGCACCATCTTGGCTCACTACAATCTCCGCCTCCTGGGTTCAAGCAATTCTCCTGCCTCAGCCTCCTGAGTAGCTGGGACTACAGGTGTGCGCCATCATGCCCAGCTAATTTATTTTGTATTTTTAGTAGAGACGGGCTTTTACCATGTTGGCCAGCATGGTCTCGATCTCCTGACCTTGTGTCTGCCTGCCTCAGCCTCCCGAAGTGCTGGGATTACAGGCGTGAGCCACTGTGCCTGGCCTCCAGTTACCTTTTTCTATTATAAAAGTAATGGGGGCTGGGTGCGGTGGTTCACGCCTGTAATCCCAGCACTTTGGGAAGCAGCGTGGGGCGGATCACCTTAGGTCGGGGATTTGAGACCAGCCTGACCAACATGGAGAAACCCCCCTCTCTATTTTTTTATTTTTCTTTTATTTATTTATTTATTTTTTGATTTCCTTCATGAATACCAAACCCCCTCTCTATTAAAAATACAAAATTAGCCGGGCGTGGTGGCGCATGCCTGTAATTCCAGCTACTCAGGAGTCTGAGGTTGGAGAATCACTTGAACCCAGGAAGCGGATGTTGCGGTGAGTTGGGTTCGCGCCATTGCACTCCAGCCTAGGCAACAAGAGTGAAACTTTGTCTCAAAAAAAAAAAGATAGGTGGTGCTATCCCGTGCAGCCCCTCCAGAAATAAAGGATGTATTTCCCCATCAGCTGGGAATTGCCCCGGCTAAAGATAGCTGCCTTCCCTGAGGTCACGCCTCTTTCCTGGAATAGATGCAGGGGTGTACAGGCCGCTTTGCAGCAACTTGGGCTAACTCTGTAGGGTCAGCCCAGCTTCAGCTCTCAGGGCCTGGGCAGAAGCCTTCATTGTAACTGCATTGCAGCCCAGCTTCTCTCTCTGCCGGTTTAGCTTCCTTTCCTCCCTCACTTCCCCATGAGTGTTGACTTTGACAGCACTCTCCAGTTAACTTTCTGCACACAGATGTCGATCTCAGCGTCTACTTCTTGGGGAACCTGACCTGTAACACTAGGTATATAAGTATTATGTGTGACTGAAATGTGGGTCCAGTGCGCATGGAGACCGCGTTTATACTTACTTTCCTATTCACAGGATATGCCAGATTCGTGCAGTTTTAGTGGACAATTTTTTTTTTTTTAATGCTACGCCCTTGTAGGACATCTCACGTACAATTTAGTGGACAATTAAAAATTACTTTATAGCTGGGTGTGGTGGCTCACGCCTATAATCCAAGCATTTTGGAGGCCAAGGCAGGCAGATCACCTGAGATTGGGAGTTCAAGACCAGCCTGACCAACATGGTGAAACCCTGTCTTTAAAAAAAATAATAAAAATTGCAAGGCTGGGTGCGGTGGCTCATGCCTGTACTCCCAGCACTTTAGGAGGCCAAGGCAGGTGAATCATGAGGTCAAGAGATCGAGACCATCTTGTTCAATATGGTGAAACCCCGTCTCTACTAAAAATACAAAAATTAGCTGGGCGTTGTGGCTCATGCCTGTAATTCCAGCTGCTCAGGAGGCTGAGGCAGGAGAATTGCTTGAACCTGGGAAATGGAGGTTGCAGTGATCCGAGATGGTGACACTGCACTCCAGCCTGGCAACAGAGCAAGACTGTCTCAAAAAAAAAAAAAAAAGAAAGAAAAAAAAGGAAAAAAAATTATTTTACAAAGTATCTCTAGCTTTAATAGCATTTACTAGTTGATCTGCACCTGGTGGCAGTTTCAAAATGTTTTCTTCCATTTAGTAATTATCTGTTGTAGTTTCAAAGTGCCAGATACTGCTCCACATGCAGGGACACAGCAGTGTGAACAGAGAGACAAGGTCCCTGTCCCTATGGAGCATAGTTTCTAGTGGGGGTAAACAAAAAATAATTAGTAGATAAATAAATAAATAAATAATATGATTTCAACTAATGACAAATTCTAAGACGATAATAAAATAGGGTAACAGGATAGAAAGTGACTGGAGGGCTTTATCTGGGATAGTCCTGCAGGACCTCCATGATGATGTGACATTTAAGCTGATACAAAAATGATGAAGAGCAGATGGTTTGGCCCAGCTGGCTCACTATTAGGTTGCTGCAAAAGTAATCACAGTTTTTGCCGTTAGTTTTGCACCAACCTGACAGTTTGTAAGCTGATTTGTTTCAGTTAGAGAGAGAATTTTGGGTACATTATCAATCTCAGGGGGCCAATGGCCGGGTATATAATACAGCCATATATCCAGAGGGGAGGGATAATTGATCACACGTCTGTTCTATCCAGATCTGTAAGTGTTTTTCTCAATATATGTATTCTGTATACATTTTGTAAAAACTATGGTTGACTTAGAAGACAGCTTTGGTGCTCTTGAAGATTTGACCCTGGCAGGGAGGATTTGGGGGACTCTTGTTCAAAAGGAGAGCAGAGTGCTTCACTCGGAAGCTACTGCAGGAGGGTAGAGGGCTGTGTCTATGTCCAGAGGGAGAGGTTTTTGCAGTCTGTGCTGGATGTATAAAATAGGACTGAAGAGGTGTGAGTGCTGTGTTGCATTTGTTAATGTTGCCTGTGTTTTGCTTTTGCATAACAGGTGGAAATAGAAAAGAAGTGGATTAAAATCGATGGAGAAGACCCAGATAAAATTGGTGACTGCATAACTCAGTAGGAGTAGCAAGAGTTTGTGATGACACCCCACTTGTCAAATACGTAATTCACCGAAACCACATGCAAGTCCTGCTACTGTATCTCGGAAATGACTTCTGAATAGTGGTTTTAGGACAGGTCTGATGGTTGCGTTTAGAGACATTTAGATCTAAAACTGAACAATCTGTATTTTATGCTTTTCATATGTTTTTGTCCTAGGGGTTTGATCTAAAACGTTTCTATAATTTGTGTGATGTTTAGCTTCCTGTTGAAACTCGAAGGCACTGTTACTCGTTGTGTGACCCCGCAGCCAGTTTGATTTTTGATTACTCAGTGGCTGATTGTTTTGCACCCTGGATTACTGAGGTGCCGTCTTTATTTTTTCCCGTCTCTTCTTGCTGGTTAGTTCCTGTAACAGAGGGTAAGGCCGTCAAAGGAGACATGAACCAAAGTACTTAATTTTCCCTCCTGCTTGCCTCTGAAATGCGGCTAGGTGTAGAATGATGTTGAAACCACAAGCTAAAATGTAGATCTGGAAGTGTCTGTGCTTTTGAATTACTTATTTTCCTGTCTTCTTACCACATTGCTAAGTAATAACTGGCTATATTTGGTACCTGTCTCTCTCCTACTGTATTGTTATTTTCAAAATGTGTTTGTATTCTGGGTGTGCTGCAAAGAAGCTATTTCTGTTGTCCTACATATTTTAGTACAAATCACTAAGACATATTTCCTTTCACTTGGCAGGATTCCTTTCAAAATGGGATCTGAGTATTGGACACTAGTTAGCATATTTATATATTAAATATGAATTTTTAAAATTTATGAATATTATTTTCCAAAAGTACAGACTCTAAGGACGTATTTTGATAAAGTATTATTGTAATGAACATGCGCCTCTCTTGAGTAGAAGTCTAAATCACATTATGATTATTTTATACTAGTTCTGCTATCATGCTATTTTATCCTAATTTGCTTAATTTAGAGTATTTTTCATTAAAAGATGAGCAAAGTGAAAGATACTTGGTTATTGTACCCAGATTTCTAAGAGGCAACATTTTTATTCTTCAGAATCAGGTAAATGACTATAATAGTTTGGTTTCTAATGAAAAGTCAATAGCATTAGCACTTATAATTCTGTTTATAATTTCCTTTTAGTATTTACAGTGAAAAGTGAGAATTTTAAAATTTATGAAATTTTTATTCCACATATCATTTTTAGTCTGAAAAACAAACTCCCCCATGTGGTAGTAATATACTTTCAATTTATGTTGAATCTTAAATAAGGAGATACTTTTCTCTATTTGCTAGATTTGTTTTGAGTCAAAACTGATGTAATGTTCTTCCAAAGAACATTTAGGTGTTGGCCTACAGAGTTTATTTCATATGTTTTATTTAATATTATATTACATTCATTGTAATCTGTTCAAAAACAAATTAAGACAAACATCATGGTCTGTATCAATCAGCAGATTTTATTGCTTTTCATTATTTTACTGCAAAGGCAAAGAATGCAAAAGGTAATGGTTGAAAAGAATTGCTGTTGCTGTTTTTATTTTTTATTTTTTTTGAAATGAGGTCTCACTCTCTTGCCCAGGTTGGAGTGCAGTGGTGCGATTTTGGCTCACTGCAACCTTTGCCTCCTGGGTTCAAGCAATTCTCGTGCCTCAGCCTCCTGAGTAGCTGGGATTACAGGCATAAGCCACCATGCCCGGCTGAAATTCTTTTGTATTTTTAGTAGAGACGGGGTTTCACCGTGTGGGCCAGGCTGGTCTCAAACTCGTGACCTTAGGTGATGCTCCTGCCTTGGCCTCCCTAAGTTCTGGGATTACATGCGTAAGCCACTGCGCCTGGCCGCTACCGCTCTTTTTAACTTCATTTGATGCATTGCTTATAATATCATATGCTTGAGGCACACTGTTGATGTATAGTAGGGCAAATCTGTGTGTGTATGTCATTTAAAAAAATTCCATCATCTTTTCTTATCATCTGATGTGGGCGCACTCTAGAGTGACTTCAGTCTGCTCAAAACAAATATGGAGGCAGCCCAAAACTGATGCTGCCCACGGTCCCAGTGAAGTTAGCTGGGTTAATTACTACCATTCCTTTCTACGTGTGTTTTGTGGCATCCTGCCCACAAAGAACTCACAGTCTGATTAGGATGAACCTAATGACGATTTACACCTCAAAATATATTCAGCAAAGGGTTCACTTAATCGCCCCTCATGCTTCACAGGTTGACTAGTATCTGTGGGTACCTCCCTGCCAGGATTATTCACTCACAAGCCACTGGGCCTTCAGGACATCTCAAGATTCAGAGTTGACAATATAATAGCAAAAGCTGGACTAAAGCCCAAATGGAGTGTCCATGGCAATGCATAGGCTGATAGCATTAACAGCAGGTTGCTACAGCATAATTGTTAATTTGCATATCTATTAGGATCCTTAAATATTCATTGCTTAGTATTAAATTACCATTTTGTGTAGGTAGGGGAGGCTTATTCAATTCTTCTGACCTCAGAACAGGCAGGAGGTCAGATGTGACTACAGAACTGTAGGTGAAAAATCAGGTGAGGTTCAGATTAAGCAGAATTGCCCTTGCCAGAATAGCGATCTTCAAAAAAACCCTTTTTTTAAGGGAGGAGAGAGGGAAAGGAAAGGAATAAGGGAGGAAATATTCCTTTTCTAGTATTTTGCTGTAGATTACTCCATTGTGAGTTTGACCTTTTTGGGGTCAAATGAGCAGACTTCCAAGGAGTTGACCAGTTTGTGACTAGTCTGGTCACTTTTCCAGTTACAGGATCATATTAACTGTGTAAATGAATTCATGGGTAGATTATTACATGATCAATTGTGCAGATCTGAATTTAAGGACATTTCCTTTTTCTGTGGGAATCACAAGAGTTTATCCATTTAAAAAATATATGTAAAAAAGATACTTTCCAGCACATAAAAAAAAGCTGGAATTTTCAAGCTGACATATGTATTAGACAGTTCTAGGATGTTAGTTCCCTTCCTTCTAGAGCTGTGCTTGTGATACAGCCCCTTTTCTTATAAATTCAGTTAGAAGGCCTTCCTTAACAATGACTATTATAATGTTTTACTTAAAATACGGTTTTATATTCTGTCAATACAAATATAAAACAGATTGAGCCTTAATCATGTAACAAAATATTTTGTAGATTACATATTGATTTTTCAAAAATTAAAAATGTATTTCAAATGATTCTTACTGTGCTATGAATTTATACCTTATGCAAGACCTGGGGCTATTTTTTTTCTTAAGGTAGGAAATCAATTTCAATAACCTTGAACAATTGACTCTCTGTCAGGCATATGTACACAGCTTGACTGTTAAGGAGTCAGTGACCATGACCTCTTGGCATATCCTGGAAAAATGACACCATCAAAGTATAGTTGATAATGTTATAAAGGATGATTTTAAAAATAGGGTATAATCATGACTCATAAAGATGTGAAATGAATATGTGCATAAGATTTTATTTAACTCATTAACTAATGAGGGAACTGGTAAGATGTTACAACCAGTTCCAAGGAGAATTCAAGAACAGAGACATATATAAGAAGTAAGGAATTCTGAAATGAATTTGCAAATAGGTGTAAAATGGATCCATCCACAGGGCAATGAACAATAATTTTTCCTACCCTAACACAATCAATTTGCATTTATCTGGACAAGGATTATTTACATTATCATCAGTTTTCTACAATTTACAGAGTTGTAAAATAACTCAAAGACAGTGACAGTGTTGATAACCTGGATGAATGAACTAGACAGGACTTCTATTCAAAGCCTTTCACAACTTTTCCCTGAATATAGGAAAAACTTTGTCCACAGAACCCCGTGAAATTTTCAAACTTTGGCAACTTGTACAGTAGTCCTGTAGAATTAATGGGCACTTAAGAGCCGCATTTTTAAAGTTTAGAAAACCAGTTTTACATAATTGTATAGAATATATTTCAGGTAAAGTGTACCTGTGGGTGGTAGGGAGTTGTGGGGAGTGGAGGGGAGTTGTATGGGAGTGGAGGGGAGTTGTGGGGAGTGGAGGGGAGTTGGGAGTGGAAGGGAGTTGTAGGGGAGTGGAGGGGAGTTGTGGGGGAGTGGAGGGGAGTTGGGAGTGGGGGGGAGTTGTGGGGAGTGGAAGGGAGTTGTTGTGAGTGGAGGGGAGTTGATATCG
>CAUYNB010004872.1:0-27295 GCA_963574225.1 Lagothrix lagotricha
AGATAAAAGTCACCGGTTGACTCCCTCTAGTTTACCAACAAGCTGCCCACTTGTTCCTCTGAGGTGAAATGTCACAGTAAATGAAACGTTTAGAGAGAGTACCTCACGACACGACGACACACCATATATCCCGTTCTCCTCATGGATGCTCTAAGTATGAAACTCTGAGCCACTAGGAGCCTTGACAAATTGTCCCCTGTCTCCTTTCTTGTCGTCAAGCCTGTGAACACTCTGCACTAGTGGGAGCCATGAAATCTGTAGAAAGCTAAAAGAAAGGGAAAGGCTGGCTGTCTCTACAGCATTGCCACAGGGTCTTCCACATACTGGTTCTTGGTCCTAGGGTTCCCTGAGTTTAAAGGTTCGTTTTGGCCCTTGTGGCTGATTCGTTTCTCTTCTCCCTGTATGATTTTGTTTCTTTTTCCTCTTTACTTTTTTCAAATGGCAAAAGGCGGTGGTGCTCAGCTTGGAGGGGCAGGGTTATGGTTGTGGTTGGCGTTTGTAGCGCCATACTGCCATCAAGCGGAAACTGTTTCTGGAAACAGGAGGCAAATGGGCACAAGTGCTGGGAAAAACCCAGGAGCATAAAACATGGCCGCGTGCAGCCTGAATACCGAAGCTGGACAAGAGAGGATCGGCTGTCCGGCCCTTGACCTGGGCTCATTCCCAGGATGGCGCCCTGGCGCCACAGCTGTCTTTAAGGAAGGGCAGGCAGGTCGGCCCACCATGGGTTCCTCTGGCTGTCTCAAGGAACAGCGGGTCTTGAGTAGCTGCACACTCAGCATCCTGAAGCACCTTTGTTCCCCGCCAAGATAGGTGCTCCGTGGACCCAGCAGATTTCCAGTCAGGGACACCTCAGAACCGTTCACAAAAGAGACCAGAGTAAACAGCCCCATGCTCTGTCGTTAGTGACCAGTGGCTTCCCGTATGCCCATCTCAAAATGGCTGCCAGGGAAGTTCCGCCTTGTGGTCTGACTGGTCTTGGGGCAGCCTGGCTGCTCTGTCTCGGGGCCTCTAGAATAGATGCTTCTCCAAGGGGTCCCAATGTCAGCTACACTTTGTTCTCGGACTCTAAACCCCAGTCATGGAAAGCCTGGATCAGGCAGAGTCCACCGAGTCTCACAGATCCTCGCTGAATTTATTGCCTGGCCGAAGTCAAGTGTCTCTGCAGCCTGTTGTCATATTCAGAAACACCTTCAACTGGATGGCACTGGGGCCTCACAAATGGTGATCATGTCTTTTCCTCCCCAACCTTGCCTTACTTTTTCTCTATGTGCTTCCAAAGGAACAAAAGAAACATTCACACAAAAGAAAGTCAAAAGCAATGTAAGAAACAAAGCAACCGGCCAAGGGGCACCCACCTCACCTACAGCTTTGATCCTACCTACATTGTTACTTTGTAAAAAACTGCCACAGTAGGGGAGATCTCTGCCTCCCTCCTTTGGTCTGGATTGTTGTCTGGACAGGGATCCCAGTGAACCAGAGGAGACTGTGGTCAGGAAAGTAGACGCTTAGGGCTGTGGCATAGTGGTCATGGGTGGCACTGGAAGCTGTGTGATGGAGTTCAGAGGAAGGGGTGGTTGGGTGTGTGAGTGTGTGGGCATGCTTGTGTGGTGCTGCAGATTCCTCTATGAATCTGCAAAGCCTCCTAAGCAAGAGGCCAGGCCACATAATTGTATGCACCACTCTTTTCCCTAGGCAGCACTCTCCCTCCTGAGGAAGGGACCAAAGTTTGGATCAAAAGCAACCAGGTCCAACAGGCATCTGCACATTGTTGACCCATCCAGCAGCAGGGAGTCAGGCCAGATGTTTGTTGGGATGGGACTGGACTGGACGGAGTCTTGTGCGAGGCCGTCAACTACCTCTATCACTAGAGCCTAGGCACTCATGCATTCTGGGTGGGTTTCACAGGTGGCTCCTTTGGAGAGAGCGCTACTTTCCACTTGCCATGTCAGATGGATCATGGGGGCTCACTGGAATGTGGTGGTTCACCAGTTAGTTCATCTTCTTTTTATTGTAGTTCTTCTTCTTTCTACTCCTTCTTCTTTCTCCTTCTTCTTCTTCCTTCTTCTTCAGCAGTTAGTTCGTCTTCTTTTTATTCTATTTCTTCCTTCTGCTTCTTCTTCCTCTTTTTGTTTTCTTTTGCTACTCCTCCTCCTCCTGCTTTTCTGCCTATTCTTTTCTTTCTGCTACTCCCCTTCTTCCTCCTGCATTTCCCTCTCCTTCTTTTTCTTTTGTTTTTGCTTCTGCTTGTGCTTCTTTTTCACTTTCTCTTTTGACTTTTGGACCTGCATAGACATGTGTTCTAGGAAACTGCTTTCTCTGCTGCCCCTTCGTAGTGGGGGATGTTTCAATGTTCTACTAGGCCTGGTGGAACTTCACCTTCATTCTTAAAGGAGCAGAGATAAAAGTCACCAGTTGAGCCCCTCTAGTTTACCAACAAGCTGCTCACTTGTTCCTCTGAGGTGAAGTGTCACAGTAAACGCAACAATTACCCAGCACCTCATGGCACGCCTTCTATCCCGTTCTCCTTGTGGATGCTCTACGTTTGAAACTCTGAGTCACTAGGAGCCTCCGCAAGTTGTCCCCTGTCTTCTTTCTTGTCAGTCAAGCCTGTGAACACGCCACACTAGCGAGAGCCATGCAATCTGGAGAGAGCTAAAGGAAGGGCAAAGGCTGACTGTCTGTACAGCATTCCCGTGAACCAGTTCTTGGTCCTAGGGTCCCCTGAGTTTAATGTTTCATTTTGCCCCAGGTGGCTGATTCCTTTCTCATCCCCCTATATGTTTTTGTTTCTCTTTCCTCTTTACTTTTTTCACATTGCACAAGGTAGAGGTCCTCGGCTTGGAAGGGCAGGGTTATGCTTGTGCTTCTGGTTTACAGAGCCACACTGCCATCAAGCGGAAACTGTTTCTGGAAACAGGAGGCAGCTGGGCACAAGTGCTGGGGAAAAACCAGGAGCCTAACAAAGATGACCACATGGAGCCCGAAGACTGAAGCTGGGTGAGAGAGGAACTGCTGGATGACCCTTGGCCTGGGCTGATTCACAGGATGGAGCCCTGGAGCCTCAGCTGTCTTTAAGGAAGGGCAGGCAGGTCGGCCAGCCATGGGTTCCGCTAGCTGTCTGAAGAAACGGCCAGTCTTGAGTAGCTGCAGACTCAGCACCCCGAAGCACCTTTGTTCCCCGTCAAGATAGGGGCTCCCTGGACCCAGCATGGCTCCAGCCAAGGGCACCTCGGAAATGTTCACAAAAGAGACCAGAGTAAACGGCCCCATTCTCTGTGGTTAGTGGCCAGTGGCTTCCCTTATGCCCATCTCAAAATGGCTGCCAGGGAAGTTCCGCCCTGTGGTCTGACTAGTCCTGGGGCTACCTGGCTTGCTCTGTCTCGGGGCCTCTAGAGTAGTTGCTTCTCCAAGGGGTCCCAATGTCGGGTACACTTTGTTCTCAGGCTCTAAACCCCAGTCGGGAAAGCCTGGCTCAGGCAGAGTCCATCCAGCCTCGCACATCCTCCCTGAATTCAGTGTCTGGCTGAAGTCAAGTGTCTGCAGTCTGTTGTCATGTTCAGAAACAACTTCTACTGGATGGCTCTGTGGCTCTACAAATGGCGTTCACAAGTTTTCCTCCCCAACCTTGCCTTACTTTTCTCCATCTGCTTACAAAGGAACAAAAGAAACACTGACACACACACAAACACACACACACACACACACACACACGGAAAGAAAGAAAGCAACTGGGTAAGGGGCACCCACCTCACCTACAGCTTTGCTCCTACTATATTGTTACTTTGGGGAAACCTGCCACAGTGCAGGGGATCTCTGCCTCCTTCCTTTCCTCTGCATTCTTCTCTGGACAGGGATCCCAGTGACCCGAGGAGACTGTGGTCAAAAAATTAGATGCTTAGGTCTGTGGCATAGTGGTCATGGGTGGCACTGGAGGCTGTGTGACGAAGTTCAGTGGGAGGGGTGGGTGGGTGTGTGAGTGTGTGGGCCTGCTTATGTCGGGTGCAGATTCCTCTATGTATCTGCAAGGCCTCCTAAGCAAGAGGCCAGGCCACATGCTTGTATGCACACTTGTCCTTACGCAGCAGTCTGCCTTCTGAGGAAGGGACCAGTTTGGATCAAAAGCAATCAGGGGCAACAAGTATCTGCACATTGTTGACTCATCCAGCAGCAGGAAGTCAGGCCCGATGTTTGTTGGGATGGGACTGGACCGCAAGGACTCTTTTGCGAGGCCTTCAGCTACCTCTATCACTAAAGTCTAGGCACTCCTGCATTATGGGTGGGTTTCACAGGTGGCTCTCCAGGAGAGAGAGCCACTTGCGCTGTCAGATAAAGCATGGGGGCTCGGTGGAATGTGATGGTTCACCAGTTAGTTTGTCTGCTTTTTTCCTAGTTCTTCGTCCCTCTCCTCCTCCTTCTTCTTCACCAGTTAGTTCATCTTCTTTTTATTCTATTTCTTCTTCTATCTTCCTCTTCTTCTTTTCTTCTTCCTCTTCTTTCTCTTTTTCATCTTTTCTTTTGCTACTCCTCGTCCTGCTTTTCTGCCTCTTCTTTTCTTTCTGCTACTCCCCTTCCTCCTCCTGCATTTCCCTGTTGTTCTTTTTCTTCCTGTTTTTACTTCTGCTTGTGCTTCTTTTTCACTTTCTCTTTTCACTTTTGGATCTGCATAGGCATGTGTTCTAGGAAACTGCTTTCTCTGCTGCTCCTTGGTACTGGGGGATGTTTCAGTGCAGCACTAGGCCTGGTGGAACTTCACTTTCATTATTAAAGGAGCAGAGATAAAGGTCATGAGTTGAATCCCTCTAGTTTACCAACAAGCTGCCCACTTGTTCCTCTGAGGTGAAATGCCACGGTAAACGCACCGTTTCCCCAGTACCTCAGGACACACCTTATATCCCGTTCTCCTTGTGGATGCTCTAAGTTTGAAACTCTGAGCCAGTAGGAGCGTCGGCAAGTTGTCCCCTGTCTCCTTTCTTGTCAGTCAAGCCTGTGAACACTCCGCACTAGCCGGAGCCATGCAACCTGGAGAGAGCTAAAGGAAGGGCAAAGGCTGGCTGTCTCTACAGCATTCCCGCAGGGTCTCCCACTTACTGGTTCTTGGTCCTAGGGTCCGCTGAGTTTAGTGGTCCACTGTGGCCCAGGTGGCTGATTCCTTTCTCTTCTCACTGTAAGTTTTTGTTTCTTTTTCCTCTTTACTATTTTCACATGGCAAAAGGCGGAGGCCCTCGGGTTGGAGAGGCAGGGTTATGATTGTGATTGCCGTTTGTAGAGCCATACTGCCATCAAGCGGAAACTGTTTCTGGAAATAGGAGGCAGCTGGGCACACGTGCTGGGAAAAGCCCAGGAGCACAAAAGAGATTGCAGCACGGAGCCCAAAGACTGAAGCTGGACGAGAGGGGAACTGCTGGCTGGCCCTTGACCTGGATTCATTCCCAGGATGGTGCCCTGTCGCCTCAGCTGCCCTTAAGGAAGGGCAGGCAGGTTGGCCCGCCATGGGTTCCCCTGGCTGTCTCAAGGAACAGCCGGTCTTGAATCACTGCACACTCAGCACCCCGAAGCGCCTTTGTTCCCCGCCAAGATAGGGGCTCCCTGGACCCAGCCTGGCTCTAGCCAAGGGCACCTCAGAATTGTTAACAAAAGAGACCAGAGTAAATGGCCCCATTCTCTATAGTTAGTGGCCAGTGACTTCCCTTATGCCCATCTCAAAATGGCTGCCAGGGAAGTTCCGCCTTGTGGTCTGACTGGTCTTGGGGCAGCCTGGCTGCTCTGTCTCAGGGCCTCTAGAGTAGCTGCTTCTCCAAGGGGTCCCAATGTTAGGTACACTTTGTTCTCGGGCTCTAAACCCCAGTAACTGAAACCCTGGATCAGGCAGAGTCCATCCAGCCTCACACATGCTCCCTGAATTTAGTGCCTGGCTGAAGTCAAGTGTCTCTGCAGCCTGTTGTGAGGTTCAGAAACAACTTCTGCTGGATGGCAGTGTGACTCTACAAATGGCGTTCACGTCTTTTCCTGCCCCACCTTGCCTTACTTTTTCTCCATTTACTTCCAAAGGAACAAAAGAAACACACACACGCACACGCACACACACGCACACACACACAGAATAATAAGAAAGAAAGAAACCGGCCAAGGGGCACAGACCTCACCTACAGCTTTGCTCCTACCTACATGGTTACTTTCAGGAAACCTGCCACAGTACAGGGGATCTCCGCCTCCCTCCTTTTCTCTGGATTCTTCTCTGGACAGGTATCCCAGTGAACCAGAGGAGACTGTCATCAAGAAATCAGACGCTTAGGGCTGTGGCATAGCGGTCATGGGTGGCACTGGAGGCTGTGTGATGAAGTTCAGTGGGAGGAGTGGGAGGGGTGGGTGTGTGTGTGAGTGTGTGGGCCTGCTTGTGTGGCACTGCAGATTCCTCTATGAATCTGCAAGGCCTCCTAAGCAAGAGGCCAGGCCACATAATTGTACGCACCGCTCTTGTCCCTAGGCAGCACTCTACGTCCTGAGGAAGGGACCAAAATTTGGATCAAAAGCAACCAGGTCCAACAGGCATATGCCCATTGCTAACCCATCCAACAGCAGGGAGTTGGGCCAGATGATTTTTAGGATGGGACTGGACTGCATGGACTCTTGTGCAAGGCCTTCAGCTATGTCTAACACTAGGGCCTAGGCACTCATGCATGCTTAGAAGTGAGAAGGGTATTCTGGGTGAATCTCAGAGATGGGTCTCCTGGAGAGAGAGCCACTTGCCATGTCAGGTGGAGCATGGGTGCTCACTGGAATGTCGTGTTTCACTAGTAAGTTTGTTTTCTTTTTATTCTGGGTCTTCTTTCTTCCTCCTCTTCCTCCTCCACTTCTTCTCCTCCTCCTCCTTCTTCTCCTTCTCCTTTCTCCCTTCTCCTTCTCCTTCTTCTTCTTCCTCTTATCTTCCTCCTATTCTTCTTTTTCCTATTCTTCTTCGTTTCTTTCTGGTACTCCTCCTCCTTCTGCTGCTTTTTTCCCTCTTGTTCTTTCTCTTCCAGCTTTTGCTTCTGCTTCTGCTTCTTTATTCCTTTCTCCTTTCACTTTCGGTACTGCACAGGCATGTGTTCTAGGAAACTACTTCATCTGCTGCTCCTTGGTAGTCGGAAATGTTTCAGTGCAGCACTAGGCCTGGTGGAACTTCACTTTCATTCTTAAAGGAGCAGAAATAAAATTCACCGGTTGAGTCCCTCTAGTTTACCAACGAGCTGCCCACTTGTTCCTCTGAGGTGAAATGTCACGGTAAAGGCACCGTTTATCCAGTTCCTCATGACATGGTGTCTATCCCGTTCTCCTTGCCCATGCTCAAAGCGTGAAACTCTGAGTCACTAGGAGCCTCGGCAAGTTTTCCCCTATCTCCTTTCTTGTCAGTAAAGCCTGTGAACACTCCATACTAGTGGAAGCCATGCAATCTGGAGGGAGCTAAAGGAAGGACAAAGGCTGGCTGTCTCTACAGCATTCCCGCACGGTCTCACCCATACTAGTTCTTGGTCCTAGGGCTCCCTTGATTTTAGAGTTCCATTTTGGCCCAGGTCGCTGATCCCTTTCTCTTCTCCCTGTATGGTTTTGTTTCTTTTTCCTCTTTACTTTTTTCACATGGCAAAAGGCAGAGGTCCTCGGCTTGGAGGGGCACAATTACACTTGTGGTTGGCGTTTGTAGAGCCATACTGCCATCAAGCGGAGACTGTTTCTGGAAACGGATCGAAGCTGGGCACAAGTGGTGGGAAATTCCCAGCAATGCAAAAGAGATGTCCATATGGAACCCGAGACTGAAGCTGGACAGGAGAGAAACTGCTGGCTGGTCCTTGGCCTGGGCTCATTCCCAGGATGGCGCCCTGGCGCCACAGCTGTCTTTAAGGAAGGGCAGGCAGGTCGGCCCGCCATGGGTTCCCCTGGCTGTCTCCAGGTACAGCGGGTCTTGAGTCACTGCACACTCAGCACCCCGAAGCACCTTTGTTCCGCACCAAGATAGGAGCTCCCTGGACCCAGCGTGGCTCCAGCCAAGGGCACTTTGGAATTGTTTACAAAAGAGACCAGAGTAAACTGCCCCATTCTCTGTCGTTAGTGGCCAGTGGCTTCCCTTATGCCCATCTCAAAATGGCTGCCTGGGTAATTCCACCCTGAGGTCTGACTGGTCATGGGCTGCCTGGCTGCTCTGTCTCGGGGCCTCTAGAGTAGCTGCTTCTTCAAGGGGTCCCAATGTCAGGTACACTTTGTTCTCCGACTCTAAACCCCAGTCACGGAAAGCCTGGATCAGGCAGAGTCCACCCAGCCTCGCACATCCTCCCTGAATTCAGTGCCTGGCTCAAGTCAAGTGTCTCTGCAGCCTGTTGTCATGTTTAGAAACAACTTCCGCTGGATGAGACTGTGGCTCTACAAATGGCATTCACCTCTTTTCCTCCCCCATCTTGCCTCACTTTTTCTCTGTTTGCTTCCAAAGGAACAAAAAAAACATTCACACAAAAGAAAGTCAAAAGCAAACTAAGAAAGAAACCGGCCAAGAAGCACCCACCTCACCTACAACTTTGCTCCAACCTACAAGGTTACTTTGGGGAAACCCACCAGAGTAGGGGAGATCTTTGCCTCCCTTTTTTCCTCTGGATTTTTCTCTGGACAGGTATCTCAGTGAACCAGAGGAGACTGTCGTCAAGAAATCAGATGCTTAAGGCTATAGCATAGTGGTCATGGGTGGCACTGGAGGCTGTGTCTTGAAGTTCAGTGGGAGGAGTGGGAGGGGTGGGTGGGTGTGTGAATGTGTGGGCCTGCTTGTGTGGCACTGCAGATTCCTCTATGAATCTGCAAGGCCTCCTAAGCAAGAGGCCAGGCCACATAATTGTACGCACCGCTCTTGTCCATAGGTAGCACTCTCCCTCCTGAGGAAGGGACCAAAGTTTGGATCAAAAGCAACCAGGTCCAACAGGCATCTGCACGTTGTTGACCCATCCAGAAGCAGGGAGTTGGGCCAGGTGTTTTATGACGTGAGACTGGACTGGACCGACTCTTGTGCGAGGCCTTCAGCTACCTCTATCACTAGAGCCTAGGCACTCATGGGTGCCCAGATGTGGGAAGGTTTTACTGGGTGGGTCTTAGAGATGGGTCTCCTGGAGAGAGAGCCACTTGCTATGTCAGGTAGAGCATGGGTGCTCACTGGAATGTCGTGGTTCACCAGTAAGTTCCTTTTCATTTATTCTGGTTATTCTTTTCTCCTCCTCCTCCTCCTCCTCCTTCTGGTCCTCCTCCTCCTCTTCTTCTTCCTATTCTTTTTTTTCTCTTCTTCCTCTTCATCTTCTTTTCTTTCTGGTCCTCCTCCTCCTTTTTTTGCCTCTTGTTCTTTTTCTTCGTGTTTTTGCCTGTGCTTGTGCTTCTGTTTCACTTTCTCTTTTCCCTTTCCTGTCTGCGCAGGCATGTGTTCTAGGAAACTGTTTCATCTGCTGCTCCTTGCTAGTCAGGGATGCTTTATTGCAGCACTTGGCCTAGTGGAACTTCACTTTCGTTCTTAAAGGAGCAGAGATAAATGTAACCGATTGAGTCCCTGTAGTTCACTAAAAAGCTGCCCACTTGTTCCTATTAGGTGAAGTTTCATGGTAAACGCACCATTTACCCAGTACCTCACGACATGCCGTATATCCCGTTCTCCTTGTGGATGCTCAAAGTGTGAAACTCTGAGCTACTAGGAGAGCCTGGGTAAGTTGTCCCCTGTCTCCTTTCTTGTCAGTAAAGCCTATGAACACTCCCCACTAGCGGGAGCCACGCAATCTGGAGAGAGCTAAAGGAAGGGCAAAGGCTGGCTGTCTCAACAGAATTCCCACAGTGCCCCCCGCCTACTGCTCCTTGGTCCTACGGTCCCCTGAGTTCAGTGGTCCATTTTGGCCCAGGTGGCTGATTCCTTTCTCTTCTCCCTGTATAGCTTTCTTTTTCTTCTTTACTTTTTTCACATGGCAAAAGGCGGAGACGCTCCGCTCGGAGGGGCAGGGTTATGATTGTGCTTGGCGTTCGTAGAGCCATACTGCCATCAAGCGGAAATACTTCTGGAAACAGGAGGCAACTGGGCACAAGTGCTGGGGAAAGCCCAGGAACGCAGAAGAGATGGCAGCATGGGGTCTGAAGACTGAAGAGGGATGAGAGAGGAACTTCTGGTTCGCCCTTGGCCCGGGCTCTTTCCCAGGATTGGGCCCTGGTGCCACAGCTGTTTGAAAGAAGGGCAGGCAGGTGGCCTGCCATGGGTTCCCCTGGCTGTCTCCAGGAAGAGCCGGTCTTGAGTCAGTCCACACTCAGCACACCTAAGCTCCTTTGTTCCCCACCAAGAAAAGGGCTCCGTGGAGTCTGCATGGCTCCCGCCAAGGACACCTCAGAACTGTTCACAAAAGATACCACAGTAAACGCACCAATCTCTGCTGTCAGTCGCCAGTGGCTTCCATTATGCCCATCTTAAAATGGCTGCCGTGTAGCTCTGCCCTGTGGGCTGACTAATCTTGGGGGTCCCTGGCTGCACTGTCTAGGGGCCTCTAGAGTAGCTCCTTCTCCAAGGAGTCCCAATGTCAGGTACACTTTGTTTTTGGACTCTATACCCCAGTCAGGGAAAGCCTGGATCAGGCAGAGTCCACCGAGCCTCGCACATCCGCACTGAATTTATTGCTTGCCCGAAGTCAAGTGTCTCTGCAGCCTGTCGTCATGTACAGAAACACCTTCAACTGCATGGCACTGGGGCCTCACAAATGGTGATCATGTCTTTTCATCCCCCATCTTGCCTTACTTTTTCTCCATTGGCTGCCAATGGAACAAAAGAAACACACACACACACACACACAAAACAAAAGCAAAGTAAGAAATAAAGAAACTGGCCAAGGAGCACCCACCTCTCCTACAGCAGTGCACCCACCTACATGGTTACTTAGAGGAAACCTGACACAGTAAGGGGGATCTCTGCCTCCCTCCTTTCCTTTGGATTCTTCTCTGGGCAGGAATCCAATTGCACCAGAGGAGCTTGTCCTCAAGAAATCAGACTCTTAGGGCTGTGGCATGGTGTTCATGGGTGGCACGGGGTCTGTGTGAGGGATTTCAGTGGAAGGAGTGTGTGGGTGTTTCAGCCTGTCTGTGGCGCTGCAGATTTCTCTATGAATCTGCAAGATCTCCTAAGCAAGAGGCCAGGCCACGTGCTTGTATGCGCTGCACCTGTCCCTAGGCAGCACTCTCCCTCCTGAGGAAGGGACTAAAATTTGGATCAAAGCAACCAGGTCCAGAGGCATCTGCACACTGTTGACCCATCCAGCAAAAGGGAGTTGGGCCAGAGGTTTGCTGGGATGGGCCTGGACTGGATGGACACTTGTGTGAGGCCTTCAGCTAAATCTATCACTAGAGCCCAGGTACACATGGGTGCCCAGAAGTGGGATGTGTAATCTGGATGGGTTTCACAGATGGGTCTTCTGGAGAGAGCACCACTTGCCATGTCAGATGGGGCATTGGGGCTCACTGGAATGTGGTGGTTCACCAGTTAGTTCATTTTCTTGTTATTCTAGTTATTTTCTTCCTCCTCCTCCTCTTCTTCTTCTTCCTCTTCTTCACCTCTTCTTCTTCTTCTTTTACTTTTCTTCTTCTTCTTCTTCTTATTCCTCTTCTTCTTCTCTTATTTCTGGAACTCCTCCTCTTCCTGCTGCTTTATGGCCTCTTGTTCCTTTTCTTCCTGCTTTTACTTCTGCTTGTGCCTCTTTTTCCCTTTCTCCTTTCACTTTCAGATCTGCGCAGGAATGTGTTCTAGGAAACCGTTTCTTCTGCTGCTCCTTGGTATTTGAGGATGTTTCATTGCAGCACTAGGCCTAGTGGAACTTAACTTTTGTTCTTAAAGAAGCAAAGATAAAAGTCACCGGAAGAGACCCTGCAGTTTACCAAAAAGCAGCGCACGTGTTCCTTTAGGTGAAATGTGACTGTAAACCTGCCGTTTACCCAGTACTCATGACAAGCCATATATACCGTTCTCCTTGTCGATGCTCTAAGTGTGAAACTCTGAGCCACTAGGATCCTCGGCACGTTGTCCCTTGTCTCCTTTCTTGTCAGTCAAACCTTTGAACCCTCCGCACTAGCGGGAGCCATACAATCTGGAGAGAGCTAAAGGAGGGGAAAGGCTGGCTGTCTCTACAGCATTCCCGGAGTGTATCCCACCTACTGGTTCTTGGTCCTAGGGTCCCCTGAATTTAGTGGTCCATTTTGTCCCAGATGGCTGATTCCTTTCTCTTCTCCCTGTATGGTTTTGTTTGTTTTTCCTTTTTACTTTTTTCACATGGTAAAAGGTGGAGGACCTTGGCTTGGAAGGGCACGGTAATGGTTGTGCTTCGCGTATTTTAAGCCATACTGCCATCAAGCGGAAACAGTTTCTGGAAAGGGGAGGCAGCTGGGCGCAAGTGCTGGGAGAAACCCAGGAGCACAAAATAGATGGCCGCATGGAGCCCGAAGACTGAAGCTGGATGAGAGGAACTGCTGGCTGGCCATTGGTCTGGGGTCATTCCCAGGATGGCGCCCTGGTGCCACAGCTGTCTTTAAGGAAGGGCAGGCAGTTCTGCCCGCCACGGGTTCCCCCGGCTGCCTGAAGGAACAGCGGGTCTTGAGTCGCTGCACACTCAGCAGACTGAATCACCTTTGTTCCCCGCGAAGATAGGGGCTCCCTGGATCCAGCGTGGCTCCAGCCAAGGGCACCTCAGAATTGTTAACAAAAGAGACCAGAGTAAACGGCTCCATTCTCGGTCCTTAGTGGCCAGTGGCTTCCCTTATGCCCTTCTCAAAATGGCTGCCGGGGAAGTTCCGTCCTGAGGTCTGACTGGTTTTGGGGCTGCCTGGCTGCTCTGTCTCGGGGCCTCTAGACTAGCTGCTTCTCCATGGGGTCCCAATGCCAGGTACACTTCGTTCTCGAACTCTAAACTCCAGTCACGGAAAGCCTGGATCAGGCAGAGTCCACCCAGCCTCGCACATCCTCCCTGAATTCAGTGCCTGGCTCAAGTCAAGTGTCTCTGCAGCCTGTTGTCATATTCAGAAACAATGTCCACTGGATGGCACTGTGACTCTACAAATGGCGTTCATGTCTTTTCCTCCCCCATCTTGCTTTATTTTTCTCTATTTGCTTCCAGTGTAACAAAAGAAACATTCACACAAAAGAAAGTCAAAAGTAAAGTAAGAAAGAAAGAAACCAGCCAAGTAGCACCCACCTCACCTACAGCTTTGCTCCTACCTACATGGTTACTTTGGGGAAACCTGCCACAGTAGGGGAGATCTCTGCCTCCCTCTTTTTCTCTGGATTTTTCTCTGGACAGGTATCTCAGTGAACCAGAGGAGACTGTCATCAAGAAATCAGAGGCTTAGGGCTGTGGCATAGTGGTCATGGGTGGCACTGGAGGTCGTGTGATGGAGTTCAGTGGTAGGGGTGGATGGGTGTGTGAGTGTGTGGGCTTGCTTGTGTGGCACTGCAGATTCCTCTATGAATCTGCAAGGCCTCCTAAGCAAGAAGCCAGGCCACATAATTGTATGCACCACTCTTGTCCCTAGGTAACATTCTCCCTCCTGAGGAAGGAACCGAAGTTTGGATCAAAAGCAACCAGGTCCAACAGGCATCTGCACATTGTTGACCTATCCAGAAGCAGGGAGTCGGGCCAGATGTTTGATGGGATGGGAGTGGACTTTAAGGACTCTTGTGCCAGCTACCTCTGTCACTAGATCCTAGGCACACATTCCTGTCCAGATGTGGGAGGGGTATTCCATGTGGGACTCACAGATGGCTCTCCTGGAGAGAGGGCCACTTGCTATGTCAGGTGGAGGATGGGTGCTCACTGGAATATCGTGGTTCATGAGTTAGTTCCTTTTCTTTTTATTCTGGTTATTCTTTTCTCCTCCTCCTCCTCCTCCTCCTCCTCCTCCTTCTCCTTCTCCTGCTGATCCTCCTCTTCTTCCTCTTCTTCCTCTTCTTCTTCTTCTTTCTTTCTCTGTTTTTCCTCTTGTTCTTCTTTTCTTTGTGGTACTCCTCCTTCTCGTCCTTTTTTTGCTTCTTGTTCTTTTTCTTCGTGTTTTTGCTTCTCCTTATGCTTCTGTTTCACTTTTTCTTTTCCCTTTCCTATCTGCGCAGGCATGTGTTCTAGGAAACTGTTTCATCTGCTGCTCCTTGCTAGTCGGGGATGCTTTAGTGCAGCACTTGGCTTGGTGGAACTTCACTTTCGTTCTTAAAGGAGCAGAGATAAAAGTCACTGGTTGAGTCCCTGTAGTTTACCAACAAGCTGCCCACTTGTTCCTCTGAGGTGAAACGTCATGGTAAATGCACTATTTACCCAATACCTCAGGACATGCCATGTATCTCGTTCTCCTTGTGGATGCTCAAAGTGTGAAATTCTGAGCCACTAGGAGAGCCTGGGTAAGTTGTCGGCTGTCTCCTTTCTTGTCAGTGACGCCTGTGAACACCCCTCACTCGCGGGAGCCATGCAATCTGGAGAGAGCTAAAGGAAGGGCAAAGGCTGGCTATCTCTACAACATTCTCACAGGGTCTCCCGCCTTCTGGTTCTCGGTCCTAGGGTGCCCTGAGTTCAGTGGTCCATTTTGGCCCAGGTCGCTGATTCCTTACTCTTCTCCCTGTATAGTTTTGTTTCTTTTTCCTCTTTACTTTTTTCACATGACAAAAGGCGGAGGCACTCTGCTTGGAGGGACTGGGTTATGATTGTGCTTGGCGTTTGTGGAGCCATACTGCCATCAAGCGGAAACTTTTTCTGGAAACAGGAGGCAACTGGACACAAGTGCTGGGGAAAGTCCAGGAACGCAGAAGAGATGGTGGCGTGGGGTCCGAAGACTGAAGCAGGATGAGAGAGGAACTTCTGGCTGGCCCTTGGCCCGGACTCATTCCCAGGATTGTGCCCTGGCGCCACAGCTGTTTGAAGGAAGGGCAGGCAGGTCGCCCGCCATGGGTTCCCCTGGCTGTCTCCAGGAACAGCCGGTCTTGAGTCGCTCCACATTCAGCAACCCGAAGTTCCTTTGTTCCCCACCAAGATAGGAGCTCTGTGGAGTCTTCGTGGCTCCTGCCAAGGGCACCTCAGAACTGTTCACAAAAGAGACCACAGTAAATGCACCAATCTCTGCTGTCAGTGGTCAGTGGCTTCCCTTATGCCCATCTCAAAATGGCTGCCGTGTAGCTCCGCCCTGTGGGCTTACTGGTCTTGGGGCTGCCTGGCTGCTCTGTCTCGGGGCCTCTAGAGTAGCTGCTTCTCCAAGGCATCCCAACGTCAGGTACACTTTGTTCTCGGGCTCTAAACCCCAGTCATGGAAAGCCTGAATCAGACAGAGGCCACCCAGCCTCACACATCCTCGCTGAATTTATTGCGTGGCCAAAGTCAAGTGTCTCTGCATCCTGTTGTCATGTTCAGAAACACCTTCAACTGGATGGCACTGGGAATCCACAAATGGTGATCATGTCTTTTCATCCCCCACCTTGCCTTACTTTTTCTCCATTGGCTGCCAATGGAACAAAAGAAACACACACAGACACACACACACACACACACACACACACACACACACAAAACAAAAGCAAAGTAAGAAATAAAGAAACCAGCCAAGTAGCACCCACCTCACCTACAGCAGTGCTCCTAACTACATGGTTACATAGGGGAGACCTGACACAGTAATGGGGATCTCTGCCTCCCTCCTTTCCTTTGGATTCTTCTCTGGGCAGGAATCTAAGGGCACCAGAGGAGGGTGTCCTCAAGAAATCAAACTCTTAGGGCTGTGGCATGGTGTTCATGGGTGGCACTGGGGGCTGTGTGAGGGAGTTCAGTGGAAAGGGTGTGTGGGTGTTTCAGCCTCTCTGTGGCACTACAGATTTCACTATGAATCTGTAAGATCTCCTAAGCAAGAGGCCATACCACGTGCTTGTATGTGCAGCACCTGTCCCTAGGCAGCACTCTCCCTCCTGAGGAAGGGACCAAAATTTGGATCAAAGCAACTAGGCCCACAGAGATCTGCACACTGTTGACCCATTCAGCAAAAGGGAGTCTGGCCAGATGTTTGTTGGGATGGGCCTGGACTGGATGGACACTTGTGCGAGGCCTTCAGCTAAATCTATCACTAGAGCCCAGGTACACATGGGTGCCCAGGAGTGGGATGTGTAATCTGGATGGGTTTCACAGATGGGTCTTCTGGAGAGAGTGCCACTTGCCATGTCAGATGGGGCATTGGGGCTCACTGGAATGTGGTGGTTCACTAGTTAGTTCGTCTTCTTTTTATTCTAGTTCTTTTCTTCTTCTTCTTCCTCTTTTTCTCTTTCCTATTCTTCCTCTTCTTCTTCCTTTATATCTGCAACTCTCCTCCTCCTACTGCTTTATAGCCTCTTGTTCTTTTTCTTCCTGCTTTTGCTTCTGCTTGTTCCTCTTTTTCCCTTTCTCCTTTCACTTTCAGATCTGCGCAGGAATGTGTTCTAGGAAACCGTTTCTTCTTCTGCTCCTTGGTAGTTGCAGATGTTTCAGTACAGCACTAAGCCTGGTGGAACTTAACTTTTGTTCTTAAAGAAGCAGAGTTAAAAGTCACCGGTTGAGACCCTCTAGTTTACCAAAAAGCAGTGCGCGTGTTCCCTTCAGTGAAATGTCACTGTAAACCCGCCATTTACCCAGTACCTCACAAGCCATATATCCCGTTCTCCTGTGGATGCTCTAAGTGTGAAACTCTGACCACCAGGAGCCTCCGCATGTTGTCCCTTGTCTCCTTTCTTGTCAGTCAAACCTTTGAACCCTCCCCACTAGCGGGAGCCATGAAATCTGTAGAGAGCTAAAGGAAGGGCAAAGGCTGGCTGTCTCTACAGCATTCCCGCAGGGTCTCCTGCCTACTGGTTCTTGGTCCTAGGGTTCCCTGAATTTAGAGTTCCATTTTGGCCCAAGTGGCTGATTTCTTTCTCTTCTCCCTGATGGTTTTGTTTGTTTTTTCTCTTTACTTTTTTCACATGGTAAAAGGTGGAGGACCTTGGCTTGGAAAGGCAGGGTTATGGTTGTGCTTGGCATTTTTTGAGCCCTACTGCCATCAAGCGGACAGTGTTTCTGGAAAGGGGAGGCAGCTGGGCGCAAGTGCTGGAAAAAACCCAGGAGCTCTAAATAGATGGCCACATGGAGCCGGAAGACTGAAGCTGGATGAGAGGAACTGCTGGCTGGCTATTGGTCTGGAGTCATTCCCAGGATGGCGCCCTGGTGCCACAGCTGTCTTTAGGAAGGGCAGGCAGGTCGGCCTTCCATGGGTTCCCCTGGCTGCCTGAAGGAACAGCGGGTCTTGAGTCGCTGCACGCTCAGCACCCCGAAGCGCCTATGTTCCCCGCCAAGATAGGGGCTCCCTGGACCCAGCGTGGCTCCTGCCAAGGGCACCTCGGAACTGGTCACAAAAGAGACCACAGTAAACGGCCCCAATCTCTGTGGTTAGTGGCCAGTGGCTTTCCTTATGCCTTTCTCAAAATGGCTGCCGGGGAAGTTCTGCCCTGTGGGCTGACTGGTCTTGGGGCTGCCTGGCTGCTCTGTCTCGGGGCCTGCAGGGTAGCTGCTTCTCCATGGGGTCCCAATGTCAGGTACACTTTGTTCTCGGGCTCTAAAACCCAGTCACAGAAAGCCTGGATCAGACAGAGTCCACCCGGCCTCGTACATCCTTCCTCAATTCAGTGCCTGGCTGAAATCAAGTGTCTCTGCAGCCTGTGGTGATGTTCAGAAATAACTTCCGCTGGATGGCACTGTGACTCTACAAATGGCGTTCGCGTCTTTTCCTCCCCACCTTGACTTACTTTTTCTCTATTTCCTTCCAAGAAAACAAAAGAAACACAAAAATAAACCAAAACAAAGTAAGAAGAATAGAAACTGGCCAAGGGGCACCCACTTCACCTACAGCTTTGCTCCTCCCTACGTGGTTACTTTCGGGAAACCTGCCACAGTACGGGGGATCTCTGCCTCCCTCCTTTTCTCTGGATTCTTCTCTGGACAGGTATCCCAGTGAACCAGAGGAGACTGTCATCAACAAATCAGACGCTTAGGGCTGTGGCATAGTGGTCATGGGTGGCACTGAAGGCTGTGTGATGTTCAGTGGGAGGGTTGTGTGGGTGTGTGAGTGTGTGGGCCTGCTTGTGTGGCCCTACAGATTCCTCTATGAATCTGCAAGGCCTCCTAAACAAGAGGCCAGGCCGCATAATTGTGTGCAACACACTTTTCCCTAGGCAGCACTCTCCCTCCTGAGGAAGAGACCAAAGTTTGGATCAAAAGCAACCAGGTCCATCAGGCATCTGCACATTGTTGACCCATCCAGCAGCAGGGAGTCAGGCCAGATGTTTTTTGGGATAGGTCTAGACTGGATGGACTCTTGTGCAAGGCTTTGAGAGACCTCTATCACTAGAGTTTAGGCACTCTTGCATTAGGAGTGGGATTCACAGGTGGCTCTCCTGGAAAGGGAGCCACTTGCCAGGTCATATGGACCCTGGGGGCTCACTGGATGTGGTAGTTTACCAGTTAGTTCGTCTTCTTTTTATTCTATTTCTTCTTTCTCCTTCTTGTCCTTCTTCTTCTTCTCCTCCTGTTTCTCCTCCTCCTCCTCCTTCTTCTTTCTTCTTCCTGTTCTTCTTTTCTTTTGCTCCTCCTCCTCGTCCTGCTTTTCTGCCTCTTCTTCTTTTCTTTCTGCTACTCGCCTTCCTCCTCATGCATTTCCCTGTTGTTCTTTTTCTTCCTGTTTTTACTTCTGCTTGTGCTTCTTTTTCACTTTCTCTTTTCACTTTTGGATCTGCATAGACATGTATTCTAGGAAACTGCTGTCTCTGCTGCTCCTTGGTACTGGGGGATGTTTCAGTGCAGCACTAGGCCTGGTGGAACTTCACTTTCATTATTAAAGGAGCAGAGATAAAAGTCACGAGTTGAGTTCCTCCAGTTTACCAACAAGTTGCCCACTTGTTCTTCTGAGGTGAAAAGTCACGGTAAATGCACCATTCCCTCAGTACCTCAGGGCACCCCTTATATTCCGTTCTCCTTGTGGATGCTCTAAGTTTGAAACTCTGAGTCACTAGGAGCCTCGGCAAGTTGTCGCCTGTCTCCTTTCTTGTCAGTCAAGCCTGTGAACACTCCGCTCTAGCCGGAGCCATGCAATCTGGAGAGAGCTAAAGGAAGGGCAAAGGCTGGCTGTCTCTAGAGCATTCCTGCAGGGTCTCCTGCATACTGGTTGTTGGTCCTAGGGTCCCCAGTGTTTTGTGATCCATTTTGGCCCAGGTGGCTGATTCCTTTCTCTTCTCCCTGTATGTTTTTGTTTCTTTTTCCTCTTTACTTTTTTCACATGGCAACAGGCAGAGGCCGTCGACTTGGAGGGGCAGGATTATGCTGGTGGTTGTCTTTCTAGAGCCATACTGCCATCAAGCGGAACCTGTTTCTAGAAATGGGAGGCAGCTGGGCACTAATGCTGGGAAAAACTCGGTAGCACAAAAGAGATGGCCGCATAGAACCCGAGACTGACGCTCGACAAGAGAGAAACTGCTGGCTGGCCCTTGGCCCGGGGTTATTCCCAGGATGGCGCCCTGTCACCTCAGGTGTCTTTAAGGAAGAGCAGGCAGGTCGGCCCGCCATGGGTTCCCCTGGCTGTCGCTGCACACTCAACACCGCAAATAGCCTTTGTTTCCCGCTAAGATAGGGGCTCTCTTCACCCAGCGTGGCTCCAGCCAAGCGCACGTCGGAATTGTTCACAAAAGAGACCAGACTAAACAGCCCCATTCTCTGTCGTTAGCGGCCAGTGGTTTCCCTTTTGCCCATCTCAAAATGGCTGCCGGGGAAGTTCCTCCTTGTGATCTGACTGGTCTTGGGGCTGCCTGGCTGCTCTGTCTCGGGGCCTCTAGAGTAGCTGCTTCTCCCAGGGGTCCCAATGTCAGATATACTTTGTTCTCGGACTCTAAACTCCAGTCACGGAAAGCCTGGATCAGGCAGAGTCCACCCAGCCTCGCACATCCTCCCTGAATTCAGTGCCTGGCTGAAGTCAAGTGTTTTTGCAGCCTGTTGTCATGTTCAGAAACAACTTCCGCTGGATGGCACTGTAGCTCTGCAAATGGCTTTCACATCTTTTCTTCTCCCACCTTACCTTACTTTTTGTCCATTTGCTTTCAAAGGAAAAAAAGAAACAAACACACACTCAGAAGAAAAAAAAAAAGAAAAAAAAGAAATCAGCCAAGGGGCACCCACCTCACCTACAGTTTTGCTCCTACCTACATGGTTACTTTGAGGAAACCTGCCACAGTAGGGGGGATCTCTACCTCCCTCCCTTCCTCTGGATTCTTCTCTGAACAGGTATCCCAGTGAACCAGAGGAGACTGTGGTCAAGAAAGTAGATGCTTAGGGTTGTGGTGTAGTGGTTATGGGTGGTACTGGAGGCTGCATGATGGAGTTCAGTGGGAGGGGTAGGTGGGTATGTGAGTGTGTGGGCCTGCTTGTATCTGCAAGACCTCCCAAGCAAGAGGCCAGGCGACATGTTTGTGTGCACCACACTTGTCCCTAGGCAGCACTCTCCCTCCTGAGGAAGGGACCATAGATTGGATCAAAAGCAACCAGGTCCAACAGGCATCTGCACATTGTTGACCCATCCAGCAGCAGGGAGTCGGGCCAGATGTTTGTTGGGATGGAACTGGACCAGACCGACTCTTGTGTGAGGCCTTCAGCTACCTCTATGACTAGCGTCTAGACACTCATGACGGCTGAGAAGTGGGAGGGGTGTTCTTGGTGGGTCTTACAGATAGCTCTCCTGGAGAGAGATCCATGTGCTATGTCAGGTGGACCATGGGTGCTCACTGGAATGTCGTGGTTCACCAGTTTATTTTCTTTTTATTCTAGTTCTTCTTTCTTCCTCCTTCTCCTCCTCTTCGCTTTCTTCCCTTGCTCCTCCTCCTCCTCCTCTTCTTCTTCTTCCTCCTCCTCCTCCTCTTCTTCTTTTTCTTCTTGTTCTTCTTCTTCCTCCTCCTCCCCCTCTTCTTTCTTCTATTTTCTTTCTGGTACTCCTCCTTCTGCTGCTTTTTTGCCTCTTCTTTTTCTTCCTGCTTTTGTTTCTGCTTGTGCTTCTCTTTCCGTGCCTCTTTTTAGTTTCAGATCTGCGCAGGAACGTGTTCTAGGAAACTGTTTCGTCTGCTTCTCCTTGGCAGTGAGGGATGGTTCCGTGTAGCACTAGGCATGGTGGAACATAACTTTCTTTCTCAATGAAGTGGAGATAAAAATCACCAGTTGAGACCCTCTAGTTTACCAAAAAGCTGCCCACATGTTCCTTTTTCGTGAAATGTTATGGTAAACACACCTTTACGCAGTACCTCACGACACACAGTATATCCCGTTCTTCTTGTGGATGCTCTAAGTGTTAAACTCTGAGTCACCAGGAGCCTTGAGAAGTTGTCGCCTGTCTCCTTTCTTGTCAGTCAAGCCTGTGAACACTCCGCACTAGCAGAAGCCATGCAATCTGGAGCAAGGTAAAGGAAGGGCAAAGGCTGGCTGTCTCTACAGCATTCCTGCAGGGTCTCCTGCCCACTGGTTCTTTATCCTAGGGTCCCCTGAGTTTCCTGGTCCATTTTGGCCCAGGTGGCTGATTCCTTTCTCTTCTTCCTTTATGGTTTTGTTTCTTTCTCCTCTTCATGTTTTCCACATGGCAAAAGGCGGAGGCCCTCGGCTTGGAGGAACAGGGTCATGGTTGTGCTTGGCCTTCGTAGAGCCATACTGCCATAAAGCGGTAACTGTTTCTGGAAATGGGAGGCATCAGGGCACAAGTACTGCAGAAAGCCCAAGAGCGAAGAAGAGATGGCGGCGTGGGGTCGGAAGACTGCAGCAGGATGAGAGAGGGAGTTATGGCTGACCCTTGTCATAGGCTCATTCTCAGAATGTCGCCCTGGCACCACAGCTGTCATTAAGGAACAGATGGCAGGTCGGCCCACCATGGGTTCCCCTGGCTGTCTCCAGGAACAGCCAGACTTGAGTCGCTCCACACTCAGCACCCCAAAGCTCCTCTGTTCCCCGCCAATATAGGGGATCCCTGGAGCCAGCCTGGCTTCAGCCAATGCACCTCAGAATTGTTCACAAGACAGCCCAGAGTAAACGCCCCATTCTCTGCTCTCAGTGGCCAGTGGCTTCCCTTATATCCATCTTAAAATGGCTGCCGGGGAAGTTCCGCCCTGTGCTCTGACTGGTCTTGGGGCTGCCTGGCTGCTCTGTCTCACGGCCTCTAGAATAGCTGCTTCTCTAAGGCGTCCCAATGTCAGGTACACATTGTTCTTGGGTTCTTAACCACAGTCACGGAAAGCCTGGATCCGGCAGAATCCTCCCAGCCTCACACATCCTCCCTGAATTCAATGCCTGGCTGAAGTCGTGTCTCTGTAGCCTGTTGTCACGTTCAGAAACAACTTCCGCTGGATGGCACTGTGGCTCTACAAATGGCATTCACGTCTTTTCTCCCCCAGCTTGCCTTACTTTTTCTCCATTTGCCTCCAAGGGAACAAAAGAAGCAGACACACAAAAATAAACAAAAGCAAAGTAAGAAAGATAGAACCCGGTGAAGGGGCACCCACTTCACCTACAGCTTTGATCCTACCTACATGGTTAGTTTGGGGAAATCTGCCACAGTAGGGGGGATCTCTGCCTCCCACCTTTTCTCCGGATTCTTCTCTGGACAGGAATCCCAGTGAACCAGAGGAGACTCCCTTCGAGAAATCAGATTCTTATGGCTGTGACATATGGGTGGCACTGGAGGCTGTGTGATGGAGTTCAGTGGTAGGGGTGGGTGTGTGTGTGAGTGTGTGGGCCTGCTTGTGTGGCGCTGCAGATTCCTCTATAAATTTGCAAGACCTCCTAAGCAAGAAGCCAGGCAACATGTTTGTATGAACGATACTTGTCCCTAGGTAGCAGTCTCCCTCCTGAGGAAGGGACCAAAGTTTGGATCAAAAGCAACCAGGTCCAACAGACATCTGCACATTGTTGACCCATCCAGCAGCAGGAAGTTGGGCCAGATATTTGTTGGGATGGCACTGGACTGGGCGGACTCTTGTGTGTGCCCTTCAGTTACCTCTATCACTAGGGCCTAGGCACTCATGAGTGCCCAGAAGTGGGAGGGGTATTCTGGGTGGGTCTCACAGATGGGTTTCCTGTAGAGAGAGCCACTTTCTATGTCAAATGGAACATGGGTGCTCACTGGAATGTTGTGGTTCACCAGTTCATTTTCTTTTTATTCTAGTTCTTTCTTTCCCCCCGGCTCCTCCTCTTTCTCCTCCTCCTCCTTCTCCTCCTCTTCTTCATCTTCTTCCTCCTCCTCCTATTCTTCCTTTTCTCTTTCTGGTACTCCTCCTCTGCTGCTTTTTTGCCTCTTCTTCCTTTTTGTTCCTGCCTTTGTTTCTGCTTGTGCTTCTCTTTCCATTTTTCTTTTGAGTTTCAGATCTGTGCAGGAACGTGTTCTAGGAAACTGTTTCTTCTGCTGCTCCTTGGTAGTGGGAGATGGTTCCGTGTAGCACTAGGCACGGTGGAACATAACTTTCTTAAGGAAGCCGAGATAAAAATCACCAGTTGAGACCCTCTAGTTTGCCAAAAAGCTGCCCACATGTTCGTTTTACATGAAGTGTCACGGTAAACACACCTTTACCCAGTACCTCACGACACACAGTATATCCCGTTCTTCTTGTGAATTCTCTAAGTGTTAAACTCTGAGTCACTAGGAGCCTTGAGAAGTTGCTGCCTATCTCCTTTCTTGTCAGTCAAGCTTGTGAACCCTCCGCACTAGTGGGAGCCATGTAATCTGGAGAGAGCTAAAGGAAGGGCAAAGGCTGGCTGTCTCTACAGCATTCCCGCAGGGTCTCCTGCCAACTGGTTCTTGGTCCTAGGGTCCACTGAATTTCCTGGTCCATTTTGGCCCAGGTAGCTGATTCCTTTCTCTTCTCCCTGTATGTTTTTTTTTTTCTTTTTCTTCTTTGCTTTTTTCAAATGACAAAAGGCGGAGGGCCTCGGCTTGGAGGGGCAGGGTTACGGTTGTGCTTGGTGTTCATAGGGCCATACTGCCATCAAGCGGAAATTGTTTCTGGAAACGGGAGGCAGCTGGGCACGAGTGCTGGGGAAAGCCCAAGAGTGCAGAAGAGATGGCGGCGTGGGGTCCGAAGGCTGAAGCAGGATGAGAGAGGAACTTATGGCTCGTCCTTGTCCTGGGCTCATTCCCTGGATGTCGTTCTGGCACCACAGCTGTCTTTGAGGAAGGGCAGGAAGGTCGGCCCGCTATGGGTTCCCCTGGCTGTCTCCAAGAACAGCCGGACTTGAGTTGCTCCACACTCAGCACCCCGAATCTCCTTTGTTCCTCGCCAATATAGGTGATCCCTGGAGCCAGTGTGGCTCCAGCCAAGGGCACCTCAGAGCTGTTCACAAAAGAGACCACAGTAAACGCCCCATTCTCTACTGTAGGTGGCCATTGGCTTCCCTTATGCCCACCTCAAAATGGCTGCCAGGGTATCTCTGCCCTGTGGGCTGACTGGTTTTGGGGCTGACTGGCTGCTCTGTCTCGGGGCCTCTAGACTAGCTGCTTCTCCAAGGGGTCCCAATGTCAGGTACACTTTGTTCTCGGACTCTAAACCCAAGTCATGGAAACACTGGATCAGGTAGAGTCCACCCAGCCTCGCACATCCTTGCTGAATTCAGTGTCTGACCGAAGTCAAGTGTCTCTGCAGCCTGTTGTCATGTTCAGAAACACCTTCAACTGGATGGCACTGGGTCCCCACAAATGGTGATCATGTCTTTTCCTCCCCAGTCTTGCCTTATGTTTTCTCTATTTGCATCCAAAGGAACAAAAGAAACATTCACACAAAAGAAAGTCAAAAGCAATGTAAGAAAGAAAGCAACTGGCCAAGGAGCACCCACCTCACCTACAGCTTTTCTCCTACCTACATGGTTACTTTGTAAAAAACTGCCACAGTAGGGGAGATCTGTGATCCCTCCTTTCCTCTGGATTGTTCTCTGGACAGGGATCCCAGTGAACCAGAGGACACTGTGGTCAAGAAAGTAGACGCTTAGGGCCGTGGCATAGTGGTCATGTGTGGCACTGGAGTCTGTGTGATGGAATCCAGAGGGAGGAGTAAGTGGGTGTGTGAGTGTGTGGGCCTGTCTGTGTGGCGCTGCAGATTCCTCTATGAATGTGGAAAGCCTCCTAAGCAAGAGGCCAGGCCACATAATTGTATGCACCAGTCTTTTCCCTAGGCAGCACTCTCCCTCCTGAAAAAGGGACCAAAGTTTGGATCAAAAGCAACCAGATCCAACAGACATCTGTATATTGTTGACCCATCCAGCAGCAGGGAGTTGGGCCAGATGTTTGTTGGGATGTGACTGGACTGGACGGACTCTTGTGCGAGGCCTTCAGCTACCTCTGTCACTAGATCCTAGGCACTCCTGCATTATCGGTAGGATTCACAGATGGCTCTCCTGGAGAGAGCGCCACTTGCCATTGTCAGATGGAGTATTGGGGCTCATTGGAATGTGGTGGTTCACCAGGTAGTTCATCTTCTTTTCTTTCTAGTTCTCTTCTTCTTCTTCTTCTTCTTCTTCGTGTTCCTCTATTTCCTGTTCTTCCTCTTCTTCTTTTATTTCTGGAACTTCTCCTCTTCCTGCTGCTTTTCGGCCTCTTGCTCTTTTTCTTCCTGTTTTGCTTCTGCTTGTGCCTCTTTTTCCCTTTCTCCTTTCACTTTCCGATCTGCGCAGGAATGTGTTTTAGGAAACCGTTTCTTCTGCTGCTCCTTGGTAGTTGGTGATGTTTCAGTGCAGCAGTAGGCCTGGTGGAACTTAACTTTTGCTCTTAAAGAAGCACAGATAAAAGTCACCGGTTGAGACCCTGTAGTTTACCAAAAAGCAGCGCATGTGTTCCTTTAGGTGAAATGTCACTGTAAACCCGCCGTTTACCCAGTACCTCATGACAAGCCATATATCCCATTCTCCTTGTGGATGCTCTAAGTTTGAAACCCTGAGCCCCTAGGAGCCTTGGCAAGTTGTCGGCTTTCTCCTTTATTGTCAGTCAAACCTATGAACCCTCCGCACTAGTGGGAGCCATGCAATCTGGAGAGAGCTAAAGGAAGGGCAAAAGCTGGCTGTCTCTACAGCATTCCCACAGGGTCTCTCGCCTACTGGTTCTTGGTCCTAGGGTCCCCTGAATTTAGTGGTCCCTTTTGGTCCAGGTGACTGATTCCTTTCTGTTCTCCCTGTTTGGTTTTGTTTCTTTTTACTCTTTACTTTTTTCACATGACAAAAGGTAGAGGCACTCCACTCAGAGGGGCAGGGTTATGATTGTGCTTGGCATTTGTGGGGCCATACTGCCATCAAGCGGAATCTGTTTCTGGAAACAGGACGCAAATGAGCTCAAGTGCTGGGGAAAGGCCAGGAACACAGAAGAGATGGCGGCATGGGGTCCGAAGAGTGAAGCTGGATGAGAGAGGAACTTCTGGCTGGCCCTTGGCCTGGGCTCTTTCCCAGGATGGTGCCCTGGCGCCACAGCTGTTTGAAGGAAGGGCAGGCAGGTCGCCCGCCATGGGTTCCCCTGGCTGTCTCCAGGAACAGCCGGTCTTGAGTCGCTCCACATTCAGCAACCCGAATTTCCTTTGTTCTCCAACAAGATAGGAGCTCCGTGGAATCAGCGTGGCTCCCCCTAAGGGCACCTGAGAACTGTTCACAAAAGATACCACAGTAAAAGCACCAATCTTTGCTGTCAGTGGTCAGTGGCTTCCCTTACGCGCATCTCAAAATGGCTGCCGGGTAGCTCCGCCCTATGGGCTGACTGGTCTTGGGGCTGCCTGGTTGCACTGTCTGGGGGTCTCAAGAGTAGCTGCTTCTCCGAGGGGTCCCAATGTGAGGTACACTTTGTTCTCAGACTCTAAACCCCAGTCATGGAAAGCCTGGATCAGGCAGAGTCCACCCAGCCTCGCACATCCTCCCTGAATTCAGTGCCTGGCCAAAGTCAAGTGTCTCTGCAGCCTGTTATGTTCAGAAACACCTTCAACTGGACGGCTCTAGGGACCCACAAATGGTGATCACGTCTTCTCATCCCCCACCTTGCCTTACTTTTTCTCCATTTGCTCCATTGGAACAAAAGAAACAAACACACACACACACACACACACACACACACACACACACACAACAAAAGCAAAGTAAGAAATAAAGAACCTGGCCAAAAATCACCCACCTAACCTACAGCAGTGCTTCTACCTACATGATTACTTAGGGGAGACCTGACACAGTAATGGGGATCTCTACCTCCCTCCTTTCTTCTGGATTCT
>CAUYNB010004873.1:0-49995 GCA_963574225.1 Lagothrix lagotricha
AGATGCCTATGTGATTTTCATATTCATCAATTGAGGATATATATGATGAAAAATTTTTCCTATGAATTGAGAAAAGGATCACACATTTTGATTTATTTGCTTTTGTTCCATGACCAAAAATCATTGCCCAGACCAGTGTTGTGAGATGTTCCCCTGTGCTTTATTTGAGTAGTTTTACAGTTTGAGGCCTTACATGGACGTTTGCAATCTGCATTTGGATATCCAGTTTTCCCAGCACCGTTTACTGAACAGACTGTCTTTTCCTCATTGTCTGTTCTTGGCACCTTTATCAAAAATCAGAAAGATTTAGCCTTCACTGCTCCAGCAGAAGAACCACGCAGCATAGTTACTAACTGCTCTGGAATACTCTCCCATGGAGCACAGTATAATCTCTTCCCAAAATTCTGCTCTCAATCCCTCCTGGACCTAATCCATATTCAGTGTCTACCTATTCTGCCGAACCTGCAGCATTTTGGCTATTCCCTAACTACTTACTTCTCCTAAGGCATCTTCTTGTCAATAAATTCCTAAACAAACCCGATGTCATCTTTGTTTCCAACACCAAGTGCAGGAACTCTTATCTCTGGGAGACGTTTCATCACTTTGCTTGTCTTGCTGTTAGTGTGATAAGATACAAATACCCTTTAGAGACAGCAGTGACTACAACCAAATCCCACACTTTGACATTATTTCAGCCCATTCAATCAAAATATATTAATGGAACCACTATCTGTTACCAGTATTAGAGATGATCAAAGTTAGGAGCTGGGCCTCATTTTCTACCGGCCCAGGACCTCAGGTTCCCCAAATAAGACAGACTAACAGTGATAAAACTATAAGACACAGGTTGCAGAAATGAGAATGGCGTTTATTGGCTTATCGTTACAAATGCAGCTGCCAAGAGTCTTGGAGTGCATAAATCCATTACTCAGCATGTGTTTTCCTTGCACAGGTACCACCTTAGAACCAGCGTGGTGGTTGTTGAGCCAGATATAAATGGATATGGTAGAAACTGTACAATAATAAAAGTTAATATTACCAAATGGCATCTATTCATATGCTCAAAAGGGTAAACAAATTGAGCTAAGTAGATACAGGTAGGTGAATAAGGCACCCACATGTCTGAACTTTCGAGTAAGAGTAGCCCAGTCTCTCTCCTTGGCATCCTTTCTGCCCAGGCCCCATACACATCTCTTCTTTTCTGTGAGCATAGCGCTTCTTTGAACGTAGCTGCTTGATGGACTGGAATAAAGGATTATTCTGTCTGCAGATCTTCACTTGATCTTGACTTTGCTTGCTTGCCTTTATTTTAGAGGCTATCTGCTTTTGTATTACTAATAAAATAATGATCATAATGCTAATTGCATGTGGAAAGTGTTGATGGCATTTGTGTAAGTCTCCCTTTATTTCTATATTTTTCAACGCATGTTGCGACCACATCCTTTGTTTTTTTAATGCCTATGTGCCTCTAAGAGAGTTCTCTCTTTGTTCAGCTTGGAATTGGAATTCAAATTTTACAGAGCCAAAAAAAAAAAAAAAAAATGCACACTGTCAGTGTTAACCAGATGTTATTAATTTTATCTAAATTGAATCGGCCTTAAATACCCCAAATTCTAAAATTATAAACACTTGCTTAGTTTTTGTTTTGTTTTGTTTTACATAGGATCTCACTCTGTTGCCCAGACAGGAGTGCAGTAGCAAAATCATAGCTCACTGTTACTTTAAATTTTGGGTTCAAAAAGTCTTCCTGCCTTAGCCTCCTGAGTAGCTAGGATACAGATGTGTCCCATGGTGCCCCAACACATATAGGTATGTATATATATGTGTACATATATATATGTGTGTATATGTATGTATATATGTATTGATATGTATGTGTATATATATGTATTGATATGTATGTGTATATATATGTATTGATATGTATGTATATATTTATGTATATATACACACACATATGTGTGTGTATATGTATGTATATATGTATTTATATGTGTATGTATATTTATGTATTTATATGTATGTATATATTTATGTATATATACACACACATACACACACATATATATGTTTATGTATGTATGTAGAAAGTTAGGGTCATGCTATGGTTCCCAGGTTGCTCTCAAATTCCTGGCCTCAAGTGATCCTTGAGAATCCCCAAACACTTGGTCTCCCAAATTGCTGGGATTATAGGTGGCAGCCACTGAGCCTGGCCACTTGCTGAGATTTAAGTGGAACAGTCATTGAAATGAAATATCACTGGAAAAACCAAATCAAACACACAAGTACAAATGGCACCATACATTTCTGGATTTCAGTAATCAAATGAATATGTCCTTTGAAATATCTTCTAGGAAAGGAAGCAAAATTAAATGTCACCCTGGTTTTTTATATTTTTGATGTTTTGAGAATTGATTTTCCTGCTGAAGTTTTCCTGCAGCTTGTAAGTTTGCATTTGGACAAATACTCCAATACCTGAATCAACATGATTTTCTTCTTACTTTTATTAATTGCATGAATCATATTTTAGTGATATGAAGGAAACAATGTGAATGAAGTGTAGCCACCAGAAATGCAGCTCTTTATACTTTTTTCCATGTACACATGCATTTTGAACAAAATAAAAATTATAACATATATTTTGTTATGCTTTATAAATTTAATATATTAGGAACATTTGCATATGTTGTATAGTCATATGCTTAATAGTTTCTTGATATCTTAATTAAATTATTTCATAATTATGTCATATTTATGTGCCATAATGCACTTACACATTATCCTATCTTTAGACAGGTATTTTGCTTCCTCATTTCCACTACATAAATATTATTATAAAGGGAATATTTAATGTGTGTGTGCTATACATTTTCCAATTTTGAATGATATCCTTTGGGTATATTGTTTAAAGAAAATAATTTTTAGATATCAATTGATATGGTTTTATACTATGTTTGACTTTACAAGTGTGTCAATGTACACATTCTCCACAGCAATCATGACTGTATTTTTTCAATACAGTATTTTCAACACGAGGAAATGTGGCTGCACTTTTCATTCATGCTTGCTTTTGACTTGAACCTTCCAGTGCTCTTAGCACCTGCCCAGAGAGGGAGGAATGATCCCAGCAGCAAGGCCAAAAAAGAAGGCTCAGCTTCAGGTCTTAGCTCCTACTCCACAGTGTTTTAAAGCTTTCTTTTGTAGGTACCGCTCTGATAAGAAGAAACATGTCACCTTATGTGGAGCTTCTGGAGGTGGGGGGATCTCTTCTGAAAATACAAACATTCACTGTAGGAGCCTTTCTGGGATGACTTGGCTCTTGTGAAAGAAGATGAACAGTGAGAATTAGGCAACACCCTGGGGATGAGAAGCGGACCCCTGTCCTCCCACCGTGGTGCACCTGACAGCTGGGCTCCGACTTTTATTATAATCTTCTGGTGGCCCCCTACTGTGGACAAGGAGTTAGTCTTCTTGGTAGGAGGTGCATAGTCCTGTCCCAGGAAAAGGAAATATCCTTTGAAAACTCCAGAGAGATGGATCTGGGCATGGCCTCCAAAAGCTGCTTTCAAAGGTGGGCACAGGGCAGGGCGCGGTGGCTCACGCCTGTAGTTCCCAGCAATCTGGGAGGCCAAGGCGGGAGGATCATGGAGTCAGTAGTTTGAGACCAACCTGGCCAACATAGTGAAAACCTGTCTCTACTAAAAATACAAAAAATTAGCCAGGCGTGGTGGCAGGTGCCTGTAATCCCAGCTACTAGTGAGACAGAGGCAGGAGAATTGCTTAAACCCTGGAGGCGGAGGTTGCAGTGAGTCGAGATTGTGCCATTGCACCTCAGCTGGGGAGACAGTGTAAGACTCAGTCTCAAACAAACAAAAAGGTGGGCACAAGCCAGAGGGGTGTGTGTATGGAGGGCAGGAGAGACAGGGAGTCTGGAGGGAAGGCTGGCTGAGGGCTGTGGTGCTGCAACTGCGCCACCAGGATTGGGATAAAAAACCTCCTTTGTACCCACAACTGGTGGGGACTGGTAGCATTCTGGTTAGTTGGAGAAAAAAGAGATGCAGATATAAAAATCACTAATTATTTTAACTTTCCTTGATTTTGTACTTGAGGGTTTGAGGCAGTCTTACTTTATCAAAAGGAGCTTGGGTTTAGAGTCTTATTTCTTGCTATTTCGTGATGCATAGTTTCACATTCTTCAGTCTAATTTTTCTCTTCTACAAAATATTGAGAAGGATGCATTTCTTGTGGAATCACTGTGAAGTTAAACATTGAGATGATGATGATGACATTAGCTAACATTTATTCTGTGCCACTCAAATCTTTCCGTACCTTGATACTTCAGTCTGCTGCTATAATATTGTCCCATTATTATTTGTTTTGCAGATGAGAAAACCAAGATTCAGAAAGGGGAAGTGTACTATAGGGATATAGTCAAGTATAGGTAGTCAAGAGCTGTACAAAATGTAGCTGCTGCTGTCTTCTCTAGACTGGGAATTATTTATATTCTTTGCCCCTTGCTATTTTATTTTGTACACTGTATCTTATTAAGCTGTATTAGTTTTTATGGTAAAAGAATTAAATCGCTCTAATCTTTTCCTTTGATATAAATGCTTTGATATTCAGAGATTCATTTTTAATTTTAGTTCTGTTATTTGGAAATGTACAGATGATTTATTTTTGCCTTTGTGGCATGTTTTAATATTTGTTTGTATTTTCTATTGCTTTAAAGCATAGGAATGCCCATCCTTTCACACATTAAAGAACTTACTCTCTTGAACCGAACTGCAACCCATTTTCCCTAGTAAAATATAGTAAACATTTTTTTACTTTTCTTTATAACACCTACTTTGTCACATCATAAATCTAGAAAGAGAGGCAAAATATAATATTTTTGCTATGAGTGTTCAGTTCCATTGAGCTACATGACCCATTATTCTTATTCACCTGTGACATACTGACTAAATTATTATTCATTTACAAAGCATTTTAAAATTTTGGTGGCTGATGCTACTTTATAATTGTGTATGTGTATTCACATATATATACTTACCTTATTTTTTCCTAATGGATTTATATTCATTAAATTGATTACAAAATAGAGCCTTGTAGGATTTGTACAAACACATATGTATATTTCATATATATACATATATGTATATACTTGCTTTCATTGTCATTGTATTTTTATGTAACACTTTCTCTAATGTAGCATGTATTTTTGTTAAAATTCTCTTCTAAATAACTAATAAAGCTTGTTTTTTCTTCTACAAGTAGTATGCATCTCTCTTTATATGTATTTCTAAATAATATTTGTGTGTATTTATTTTATTAGCATTTCTTTTCCATCATGACTTCTAATTAATTATTACCAGGGGTGTTAATGCATTTATACTTCAGCCATCACATTTTTAACATGCTGGCATTATTTCCCGAGCTCTATATGCTTGCTCTCCTTAGTATCTAGTTACTGTTTAATGGAGAAAATACAGCTGAATCATCTCATACTGAAGACTAGGTTCTAAAATCAGAAAATGAAGCAAAGAGCAGAGAGTCAAAAATCATTCTCCAGTAGCCTCTAAATAACAAATTAAGCAGAGGGTGCACAGTTTCACGAACTATTTATCAACCCATCCAAGCAATCATGAACTGAGCATTTGTAAGCCAGGTCACCACAACCAGGAAGAAGAAGAAATTACTCTGGGATACCAATGGCATAGATATTTATCAAGGTTTTCCTTGGTCATTTTAGAGATGGCTACTTGGTTTTATCTTCTCTCTCCACTTTTCCTTTTCCCTAACTGAAAAAACAGCTGGTGTTTGGTGAGAGGGAGAATAATGGAGGGTTATGGTTGGTGTTTGGTGGGTGAGAGAATGGTGGAGGGGGTCGTGGTTGGTGTTTGGTGGGACTTAAATGGTGGAGCATGTCATATCTGATGTTTGGTGGGAGAGAGAATGGAGGAGGGAGTCGTGGTTGGTGTTTGGTGGGACATAAATGGTGGAGCGTGTCATAGTTGGTGCTTGCTGGGAGAGAGAATGGTGGAGTGGGTAGTATTTGTGGTAGGGGGCTTTCTTCTGCAGACTCCTTTTCCCTGAATTTTCATCCCACCACTTATTTCCAAGCATCAGCAACCTGCTGGCTCTACTTTCTAAGTTTCAAAAATATGTTAAAATCTTTCATCAGATGATGGTCCCTTTGTCTTCTCTTTGAAGTTGCGTGCTTGCCCCTTTTTAATCCCTTCCTGAGATTTTTAAAGGATTTTGAAGAGAAGCAGACACAAAAACATATGTGTCATCTGCCAGACTGAACTAGCAGCTTCTGTCTCCTTCATATCATTCTTTCCTTGATTCTCCAGTAATTCTTTCTGTCATTTGCTTTTCAGTCTCCATTCTGCATTTATATCTCTCTTATTTGCAACTTGTCTACAATTATTTTCCCAATAATAACCTTAAAATCTCATGGCATGGTATCATAGAAGTAACATTTTACTGCCACGTTTGGGGAGAAAAATGTGTCATATAAAAATTCATTAACTTTGTATCTGTTATTACACTTTAAATTACTTTATATTCCAGAGTTTAAAACATTAAATGTCAAATGGAAATATGGTTGGCTTGTCATGAAATGTAATGGAGAGAAGGCAGCACTCAGTAATGAGTTTAAATCTACCAATTACGATGTCAGTGCTGACCAGCGAAAACCACCAGGAATGCATGTGTTTTTAACAAGCTGTACTTACTACTCTTTGCCGTTAGAAAGGACTTACACCATGGAGAACTTTGGCACATCTTAATAAGAAAGAGTTAGAACAGAGTTATTACAGCATTTAGGCTGTTAGGTGATTTTTGAGTAGGTTTTCAGAAAGCAGGGCTATGCTCTGGATTGGATGATCTCAAGGAGCAGGAGTTGTCCTATGATTAGGTATCTGAATACATTTTGTCTAGGAGGAACAAGGCAAGACCAAAGCTATAATAATTATTTCTAAAGAAACCACCTGCACTTATATCAGCTGGCATGGGGGGATTTGTCATTTTTTGTTTGCGTGGACAATGTTAATGTTTTATTTATGTTAGACCTGATTACAGACTCGTCTTCTTTTGTCATGATCAATAATGTTCATAAATGGCCTTGTCTTGTGCCGATGTTTTGTGAAATTTGTGTATGTAACAGGAAAATGCAGTGCCGTGCACACCATAATCTATGAATAGTACCATGAAGTTTTGGGGTATCAAAAGCTGCTATTCACAACAATTTTAAAAATTCAAAAATAAAATTAGTTTTAAGGATAACTCCATCTATTCCTGTTTCTTCATTCAAGTTCCTTCATTAAAGTATTTGAAGGTGATGTCAAAAGTGATTTTCATTTTTGTCACATTTTGATGGACAAAAATGATCATGAGGGTGTTTTCCCCCATGCTGTTCTGATCATAATGAGTGAGTTCTCATGAGATTTTAGGGTGTATAAGTGTCTCTTCCCTCTCCACACTCTCTCTTCTTCTGCCTTGTGAAAAAGGTGCCTGCTTCCCCTTTGCCTTCCACCATAACTGTAAGTTTCCTGAGGCCTCCTCAATCATGTGGAACTGTGAGTCAATTAAACCTCTTTCCTATATAAATTACCCAGTCCCAGGTATTTCTTTATAGGAGTGTGAAAAAGGACTAACACACACTTATAGCTATGCAAAGAAAGAGACAGACTATAAATTAAAATCTGTACATAACCTTCTGAAATTTTAGTCCCATAGTAATTTTTTTAAACTTTACTACTGGCAGAAGACATTATTACAGGCTACAACATTTTGTTGTATTCCAAATAATGAACACACTTGAAGCAATGTTGTAGTTATTAGTAACTCCAAATTCCCCAAATAATCTGTCAACTTCTCTAGTATTTATTACTAATAACACAGTGACATTAAAATTTTAAAATCAATATTTTTAACAAAGTTGATGTCAGGAAAGTTAGCAAGGCAAGAGAATTATGCTTTTTTCCCCCTCAAGCTACTTTTGTTTTCATTGGAAGACAAATTATTTTCACATGTAAGCTACCCCCAAAAAAAATCCTGCCAGCATTACATTGTATCGTAGACAATTACCTAAGTAAGATACAGACTCAAAATTAGGCAAATGCCACCATGATTCAAGGTCTCTGGGCCCTGTAGAGGCAACCTTCTTTATTACTTTGAATCACGTTCCAAATAAAACAGAGCCACTGTTCTTTTTTTGTTTTGATTTGGTTTGTTTACAACTTTTAGTTTAGATTCAGGCGGCTCATGTGCAGGTTTGTGACCTGAGTATATTGTATGATACTGAGGTCTGGGTTGCGAATGAGCTTGTCACCCAAGTACTGAGCATGGTACCGAACAGTTAGTTTTTCCACCCTTGCTCCCCATTTTTCCTTCCCTCTCTAGTAGTCTCCACCATCTATTTTTGCCACCCTTATGTCCGTGAGTACTCAATGTTTAGCTCCCACTTATACATGAGAACATGCAATATTTGGTTTTCTGTTCCTGCATTAATAGTCTCCGGCTGCATCTGTGTTGCTGCAAAGGACATAATTTCATTCTTTATTATGACTGTGTGGTACTCCATGGTGTATATGTAGCACATTTTCTTTATTCAGTCTACCATTGATGAGCACCTAGGTTCATTCCAGGTCTTTGCTATTGAGAATAGTGTTACAAGAAACATGCAAATGTGTATGCCTTTTTAGTAGAATGATTTGTTTTCTTTTGGACATACACCTAGTAGTAGAATTGTTGGGTCAAATGGTAGTTCTGTTTTACATTCTTGAGAAAACTCCATATGCTTTCCACAGTGGCTGAACTAATTTACGTACTCACCAACTGTGTATAAGCATTCTATTTTCTCTGCAGCTTCAATACCATCTGTCATTTCTTGACCTTTTAATAATAGTCATTCTGACTTGTATAAGATAGTATCTCATTGTGGTTTTGATTGGCATTTCTCTTATGATTAATGATGTAGAGCACTTTTTTCATTGATTTGTTGGTCACTTGTATGTCTTCTTTTGAGAGTGTCTGTTCATGTCTTTTGCCCATTTTTAATTGGGTTATTTGATTTTTGCTTGTTGAGTTGTTTAATAGAACCACTATTCTGCAATTACTGTAAACCACAATGCTATGATTTAAATGAGATTACACATGTACTAGAAAGGGCATGGTCTTTAGATCAAAAAGATCTAGATTTGATTTGCAAAGTTTTCTTGTTTTTGTTTTCTGTTTTTCATACATGAGAAAGTTTTAGAGCAACAACATAATTTTTTATAAGCACTAGTTTCTAATTTTGTGAAATAAACTCAAAAGTGGTCATTCTATAAGGTTATTGTAAAATTTAGGTGAGGTTGAGTTCACAAAAAACCTAGCAAAAGTAAATGGCACTTACAAAAACCTAGAGGACAGATAACACCTCTTTCTCACTTTTGCTGTTGATTTTCTACTTCTTCTTCTTGTTGTTATTATTATTGCTTTATCAGTCCTCTTCCTTTATTTCCATCATTGCCATTATCATCACCATCATGGTTATCACCCTCATTGTCCCCCATATTGTGTTCTTATTCTATTCTGGGCCCCATACTGAATGTATTATAAGCATAATTACATTAATCCTACAACATGCCAACACTACAAAGCAGACATATCCTATACAAAGTCATCAATAGCAGAATAGTTAAGTATTTTACCTGACATTCAATAGCTTGTGGGTTTTTCCCTTCAACTTCTTAACATTTAATTATCCCAGAACTGTAACATTTATCCTTCTCTGATAGATTTCTCTATCAACACTCATCACATTGCCTATCTTTAGTCTCAATGCTTTATATATCATATACCATCTGTATGCCAATAACATACGTGCATGGGGATATATCCCAGCCCAAACAATTCTCCTCAACTTCAGATTCATGATACGCAATATCTCTTTTGAGATATCTAACACATGCCTCAAATCTGATAATATCCCAATACACTCTGAAAAGCTTCCTCTAAAATATACTCTACTTCTCAGTTTTTCTTATTTTGGTTAATAACATTTCCATCCTAAAATCAACCCAAGAATTTGGAGATCACCTTGACTTCACTCATATCCCATCTAATCCATCAACAAATAATTATTCAAAAGATATACAAGATGTGACTCCATGTCTAGCTACCAAGTTTCTCTTCCAAGCCATCTCACATCACTTCTGTATAATTGCACTGTTTTCCCTCAAAGTTGTCTAAAATGCTCCAGGAGCCATCCATCTCTTCCTCAACACTCTGTCTTGCCATCACTAGACCTGTTCATTCTCTGGTGGCCTCTTTTCTCTTCCTCCAATACTGCACGTTTAGCTCCACCCTTGGCCCTTAACATCTTCTGCTTTCTCTCTTCTCTTCCTATCTGCTTTTTTCACTCCTTTTGGCATTTGCTCAAACGTCCTTTGTTCAATGATGATTTTTATCATTCTTACATTTAAAATTCACAACACATGCTCATGTCAGCATTCCCCATCCTATTCCCTAGCCTTAATTTTGTCATAGTACATATTACCCTTTAATAATTTCTATAAATTATTTGTTTGTGTATTTGTATTCTTTCTCTCCCCTACTTGAGTGTAAGAACCATGGGGGAAGAATTTCCTTTTAGTGTTGTTCACTGGCAGATCAAACAAATAATTTAGAACAGTGCCTGATGATTACTAAATATATTTTAAATAAAGGGATGGATACACACACTGAATACTAGCACACTGAATATAGATATCAATACCCTGGAAACCATTGCAGAAGTATGACACTGCAGCCAGCTCATCAAATGTGTGCTCTGGAGAGAAAGCTTTGATGGCAATGTAAAAGATAAGTGGACATGGTTAGAAATCAGAAGTAGAAAGTCTAGATGAGCATGCAATGACAGTAGTCCAAATGAGGATGCAATCTCAGCTTAAAAGTGCAAAAGTAAGTTCAAGAGGAACTATTAGGATATTATTTAAATAACTTGTCAGGTGATTGGAAATAAAATATAGAGAAGATGGAAGTGATCAAATCATGGCATAATTTCAAATCTTAGAGTTGCTGAGGTTGGTATTGCCATTAACAATGCTGTAAGCAGCAAATTTATTAATTTATCAAAAAATCAAAGGAAATACTGTGGATATAAAGAGCAAAGACACATTCAATATTAGGCGATGATTCTACACAAGAAGTGGTTTTGCCCTTCAGGGAACATAAAGAAATATCTGGAGATATTTTTGTTTGTCACATCTGGAGATGATGGGGGAGTGCCACCAGAATTTACTGGCACCTACCATGAATCTACATTCTACAATAAACAACAAATAATTACATTACCCATAAAATCAGTAGCACTCAACTTGAGAAACTCTGGTAGCAGCTAAGCTGAATTTGAGATACCTGCTCTGTATTCACATAAAACCATTTAAAAATCAAATCTAGAAATCAGTAGACAGGTCATTTTCAGTAATACAGTTTAATATCCATTGACTACATGTTTTTGATGGTAGCTGTAAAAATAGTTAAAATCATCAAGAAAATACAGTTTTAATGATAATCTGAACACAAAACTTTAGCAAACATATTTACATGTGTCTGGATAATTAAAGAAAGCAAATCAGGGGAAGGAGGGAGAATTTGGATGAAATGGAGAAAATGAAAAATGAGATAAGAGTCTGTGAGAAAAGAAGTTAAGGAAGACATTTGAAATGAGAGGAGAAATGATGCTGATTTCTTTGTTAATAAATGGGACTTGGACAAGGACAAGGCAGGGTGCAAAGCATCTTTCCACCAAGTGGAGCAAGTCTTGGGAGGAGTCCCAGTTACTTTAATAGAAAAAGCAGAAGCAGACATAGCTTCCTGAGGTCATGCACAGAACAGAGGGAAAATATGGTGTAGCAGTAAGAGAATCCCACTGATTTGGGTGGGATCCTCCCTCTTCTGCTTGTTAATTCTGTATCTCCTTGATCCTGTGTTTCCTCTTCTGTAAAATGGTGGTTACTCACTTAGACTGCAGGTCTGTGGCGAGGATTAAATGGGATCTTGTGTGTGTAGCACCCATTTCTTTCAAGACCATCCCACATCTTCTCCTTCTGAGGCTCTATGTCAGTTTTCTTTCCCTCAGGCTTTCAGGGGAGGTTTGGTCAATAGCAGCCTCTAGTGGAAGATTAGAGGACAGAAGAAAGATTGTTTAGGATGTTTCTCTCCCTTGTTTGTGCTTGGAGGAATCCCCTCCACAGCTCCAACTTCTTCTGTATACTCGCTTCTCCCTCTGTGGCCTCAGCTAATGCTGAACAGCTGTATTATAGCACTGGTTCCTCCCCTTCTCTGGCACCTTGTCAGAGACACTGGGTCTTCCCATTCTCCTCCATGCCCAGGCACCTCACAAGCTTCCTGTACTACCTCCTTTTGCACTGTTTGGGTTCTACGTTTCTCTATCTGCGGTGCAGACAATAACACAGATGAAGTCCTCTAGTGTTTTTCAATTCTAGGGTGTCTAGTGACCCTGATGAATGCTGCAGATGATTAATACCATGGTGCAGAATATGTGCTTTCTGGATATTCAACTATTGAGTTGGAAATATCAATAGTAAGTCCAGTTGAGAAACTGTAAATTCCCGAGTGCTCCGCTCGTGGACACCACACAGTGCTTAATCAGCAGCACATGACGACTTTGTCCCTTATTTTCTCTTGCTTTCTGTGTATTATTATTCTGCTAGATGGAAGCCAAAAAACTGTTTACATTAAGAGACCATTTTTCCCGTGAATAGAGTCATGAAAATTATATATCTTGAGCTCTCATATAAAGGATTTGAAACCTACAGACAATATTTTCAGCTACTGCAAGTTTCCAATTTCTCAAATGATGTTTCTTACAAGGGCATTCAATAAAAACTGAGAGCAGAACGGAGGGTTTTGCCAGAAAGTTGTTTCTGTACTTGTGTAAATTAATTTGGGCTAGGAATGTACATTTTTGCTGAAACTGAGTACAGTGAGGTATTCAAGAAACATAAGGAAAGAGAAATTTTAAACACTCATGTTATTTTTGAGAATCCTTACTAGGTACCTCAAATCACAATAAAGTTGGTTTGTCAATAAAAAAACCATATGTAGTCTTAACCAATTTTTCTTCAAAGCCATTAATCTTATCTAGACTAATTCTTTTATTGCATAATTCTTAAAATGAAAATAGTCCCAGTTATTTCTTTGAGAAGAAGGACCGAGTTCTTACATCAAGGACTCAAGGTGAATGAAAAGGATTTCATTTGCTTGTTCACTGAATGTTGGTTTTCTGCAGCCCACTTCCCATGGAAGTGTCCACAATGGATGGAGCTCTCTGAGTTCACAGAGGAAGCATATGCCAGCTACCACACAGCTTGGACCTACCTGAGATTTTTTACAGTCTTTCCATTTATCAAAACACCCTGAAATTACAAGGAGGGAAGAGGAAAGTAAAAAATTCTCAATAAAAATGAAGAGTGAAGAAAGGTCCTTTTTTCTCCACAGTTTAGTGGAAAATCCTACAGATTAGAGATCTGATGTCTTGGATATTGTGATGAACTGAGTGTTTGTTTTGTTCCCAAATTCATAGTGGAATCCGATCCTCAAATGTGATGGCATTAGGATGTAGGACTTTTGGGAAGTGATTAGGTTATGAGAGTAGAGCCCTCCTGAATGGGATTAATACCCTAATAAAGGAGACCTCAGAGAGACCTTCACCTCTTGTGCCACATGAGAATATTACAGAACCACCAAATTAGTATGCCCATTGCCCAGTAACATACCAATACACCAAGACAGAAGGGTTTGCAGCAGAGAAAGAGTTTGATGATCCCAAGTGAGGCAATGGGAGGGACCCTCCAGTCCATCTCTCTGAGAAGTTCTGGACTGAAGTTTTTAAGGAGATTGTGGAGGGTGAGGGACTGGAAAATTAGGGTTATTTATTGGTCAGGGTAAGGGAGATGAAATTGTTGGGATGTAGAAACTGCATTCTTTGGGGACTCAGTGTCTCATGGGGTCCTTCAGACCACTTGACCTCAGTAGTTCCACTGGTACACGAGACCTAAAAGAATATCTCAGATGGAAAACTTAACATTTTACAATGTCCAGGTTGTTATCTACAGAGAAATTAAGGATAACTGTAATCTTGTGATAGGTCTATGTGATTTTGGGGCAACAGCAGAGAAAAATCTATGAGGAAGCAAATCAGAGAGCAGGCTTACCTGATGGTGAATACTGAGTGTGCTACAAGCTTGCTTTATTTTTGTTTCTCATCCTCCCTTTTCCCTTGATACATTTTATGAAGTTTACAGGGACAGTTTCCAGGATGCAATCAGAAGACGGCATCCATGAGCCAGGAGGTGGGTCTTCAGCAGACACCCCATCTGCCATCACCTTCATCTTGGACTTCCTAAACCTCCAGAACAGTGAGAAATAAATGTGTGTTTTTTAAGCCACTCAGTCTATGGTATTTTTGTTACAGAACGCCAAATGGACTTCAAGAAGTATTATTCCAAACCCTAGCACCCATTTTTTGTCCCTTACAACAGGCAGACATTTAATCTTCCTGAATCTGTTGTCTCATCTCTAAAATGTCAGTGATAATAGGTTCATATCCACCTCAGTCTCTTGTGGTGAGAATCAAATAACATACATAAAATTTTTTTGTTACATACACAGTTTTCAAAACTATGAACAAGCCATAAAGGTTGATGATACTAAAAAGATTTGCATTGTAAGGGTAAGATTTTACAAAAAGATTGTGCAAAAATAATCTCTCTGGAGATTCAGCTTATTTACTGGCCTTGGGCAAACCCACGTTCAGGTAACCCTGATGTCTTGTAATTCTGTGTTTATTTCCCTGCAACAATTACCATGCTGATTGTGCAGGGTGGACAGTTACCCAGTTATGGTCCATGGGTCTTGAAAAACAGATTTAAAGGTCATGAAACAACTTTGTTAGCTAACTCTCACCAAGGAGATGATTATGCAGTATTACACAACACAATTAAAGTATATTTCAAGAGGTGGAATAAAAGCTTTTTCACTTTGCCCTTGCCAACACTTGATTTTAGCATATGTGATTTTTCATCATAGTCAATTAAACGAAAAAGGGAAATATAATCCCTGAGAGGTCATGGCAGGTATTTGTGATTACAAGGTATTAGTGACTGCACTATTAATTGGAAAAAGGAAAGGACCCTGAAATCACAACTAGGGGAGGAGAGATGGTGAGAGGTGGGGATTTCAAATTGCATTTTGTTAGGGCATCATGGAAGTGGAGAGAGTCATGCCCACCAAATCTTGTTCCTATGTTCCTGAACTAAAATCTAAAACAGGTGCAGGGATAATGGAAATGAGATTGATGTATTGCTTGCAGTGTATCATATCTCAGAGAGAACAAGTCACGAAGAAGACAACATTGGTACTTGATGTGCCTGATTTTACTTTTCTTGAGGCATTTGCATATTTACAGCAGGCTGCAAATGATCACAGAACAATTAGATAACTTTCTCATTATGCCCTAAAGCCATTGTGTCTGATTCTCCATCAATGTTCCTGGCCCAGCTTCTTGTGTAGGTGACCAGTCAGATGCCCTCTGTAGCTCACAGCCCCACGATTCATGCTAGCCCTACCATGACTCTGGCAGCCCTTGGAGCTCTAAAGAAAGGCAGATCCTCTCCCCTCACTGCCCACCCCCCAAGTCACTTGATTCTTGCACTGAAACTGTTAATCCATTTGAGCCAGGACTGTGCAGAGTCTGGAATGTAAGTGACCCATGCAACTTGTCCCCATCAACTGGCTCCACTGCCCAGGGGCTCCTGCCCGGGTCTACCTCAAGTGATGTGTCGGAAGACCTAGCACTTGTATATTTTAATTCCACTGGACTGTCTTCCTCATTTCTTTCTCTACCTTCCTACTCTCACTGTTCTGCATTTCTTCTTTGACTGGCTTCTCCATCTTTTTACAGCAGAAAATGTCTTCCCAGGTTATGACCTTGGCTCTCAGTGCTGCTCGTTGATTCCATGGAGACTTTTCTTGTCTTGTTTACTCCCCAGATTGCATTTTAGGTGTCAGCTCACTTCAGCACCACCTGGAGCTGTCCCCAGCCTGGATTCAGTCTTTACAGGTACCTGGTGATGTCGAGGGGCTCATCCTCACATGCGGCACCAAAGTGATGTCCTTTAGGCACAGCGGTTTGACCACGAGGATGGGATTGGTGCAGTTTCAATGGGAAGTCTGAATTCTGGTCAAAACTCTGCTACAGATTACCTATGCGCTGTGTCAAAACACATGCTCTCCAGCAAGCATTTCCCTCAACTACAAACAACAGATCGCTAGTGTCTCTTTTAATTCCAATGATTTTAGATTAGCTGTATATACACCTAGAGCTGAGAGCAAGAGGAATGGAACGTGGCGGGCACAGGTGTCAGGGCTGTTTGTGTTGTACAAGCTCACATCTCTGTCACCGAGAAGGAGAGGCCCAGCCCCTTAGCCAAATGGAATAGCTTTGGCAACCCAAAAACCACTTAAGAAGCATCTAGGTGCAGCCTGCTGAGGTTGCCCATGAGAATGGGAATCATTAGTTGGCAAAGAGAAGGAAAAAAGCATCCCCCTGGCTAATGCTGGCTGTAAATACTGCCCCCTGCTGGGCCACGAGGGGCCCCAGGAAAGAAAGAGAAGACAGAAAAAGCAATAATCAATTAGACCAAGTGCAGCTGAAATGCAGGCTGCCTGGGGAGCAGGAATCAGACAAAGGATTCACATGACAGACTCCCTGTCTGTATAGGCAGGAAATCACAGAACCAGAGATCTCTGTGAGGAGGAAGGGCCGAAAAAGTCACTGGCAACTGTGACTTCAATCCAGTGCCTGTAAGGCAGTGTGGGGCTTGTGGCTGAGGCTGGAGGCAGGTTCATACCCCTGCTCTCCTGTCTGCTGCTGCTGGAGCCTGCGAGGGACCCAGCCTCTCCTTGCGCAGTCTCTCCAAGGTGCGATGCTAAGCAAACCCATGTCGGAAGGTCTTTGGAGCATTAAATGTGTTAACACATATACAGTCATTAGAATAACAGCAGCACAGTCCCTCAGATCCTGTGCTGCAGTCGTCGCGGAGGACTTGGACATGCCTCTCAAGTCAGTTGGCCCACAGCCTCCTGATCCTGGGTCCGCACCTCAAGCCTGCCATTGCCTCTTCCCCTAGAGCCTTCTTCCTTCTGGGGCCCTGTGCTCCTTGCTCTCTCTCTCTCTCTCTCTGTAGATTTCCTCCCTGCCTGCTCTAATACTTTTCTCTATCCAGTAGAGTAGCCAATTTGTCTTCTCTTCTTTCTTTTTTCTCTTGGAGTATCTTGGAGGACTTTGGGAGTCTAATGTAAGCTCTGGACTTCTCATGAGAAAATTCAGATATGCAAATATCTACATAATTTATATATGCTAACATTAAACATTTTCCCACCGACCTATTTCCTGTGATTGTGAGACCTGTTTTCAACTTACTCCTTTTCTATTCAGCTTCTTTGCTCATTTGCCTGCCATCTTTAACTTTAGATGTCACCCCTGTCAGCATGCTTTCTGTAACACTCCAACCTGCCATGCAGGCATGCACATGATGATTAAAAATGTGTCTTGGGCCAGGCATGGTGGCTCACGCCTGTGATCCCAGCACTTTGGGAGGCCGAGGTGGGCAGATCATGAGGTCAGGAGTTCGAGATCAGCCTGACCAACATGGTGAAACCAAATCTCTACTAAAATAATACAAAAATCAGCTGGGCATGGTGGCATGCACCTGTAATCCCAGCTACTCAGGAGGCTGAGGTAGGAGAATTGCTTGAACCTGGGAGGCAGAGGTTGCAGTGAGCCAAGGTCGCACCACTACGCTCCAGCCTGGGAGACAGAGTGAGACTCCAACTCAAAAAAAAAAACAACAGCAGCAAAATATGTCTCATCCGTACACATTCCCATGGAGAGGCACATAGTGGTGCATTCTGGGGCTGTTGGAACAAATGAAAAACCTGCAGGGTGGCAGTGTCAACATATTTGCCAAAAACAAAGACCTTAACTTTTAGGCTTAGAATCTTCTTTCAAAGTGAGTATGCCCAATCCCATCTTAGCCCCCAAAACTCTCAGTAAAACAAATGCAAAACACCAAATGGTAAGCATCTGCCTCACTGATGACCTCAAGCATCACCAGTGAGCTGGTGGCTGTGGCTGGCCTGTTCTTGGTGACATGTCTGTTTTCGTTTGAAGAATACCTACCAAAAAGGACAACTTTGTTTTAGAATAGCTGACTCAAAGCAATTCCCTCTGTCAGTAATTAGATAATGGGACTCACTGGCTACAAAGAACACTTGGAGTTTGTGAAAAGCGGCTGCACCTATTTTTTTTGTTTCTGACAGCAGATGGAACGGGCCTCAGCTGTGTGACACTGAGCATATTCTTACCTTCCTTCCACTTCTGCTTCCCAGTCTTTACACTGGAGCCATTTGTGCCTGCCTCAACAGGCTGGGGTGAAAATGAAATCAGATTGCAAATGAGATTGCATAGTGGCCCCAAACCTGCCTTGGGTTAGTCTTCCAACAAACACAGACCTACCCCCACCATACACACCATGTCCTCTCCTGTCATATCCTCACCTGACACTCCTTTCTCCACTTGACTTGAAATGAGAAACACGCCCCGTCCTTGCATCCTGAGTGCATGCTGAATGTCTTTGTCTGGCAGATTGTTTGATTAAGCATTCTGTGAAGAGGTGAGGTTACAATGCTCATTACTGGTAACAATTAAAACCCACTTAGAGAGAACAGTGTTTTGCAGCAGAGGATCCTAAAACCTTGTGATAGGAGAACATAGATAAACAGTAACATCTGTTCTCAGTATAACATCCATGCTCTTAAAGCAAACATTTTCTGTTGTAAAGATCATCATCTAGAAGGGCCCTCCTGATATTCCTTGTTTGTGTAAAATCCCCTCAGCACGTTTAGTGTTCTCCAATTTTCCTCTCCCATTTTCAATCTTTCCCTTTCTCAATCTCTTTTGTTTTTGTTAATAACACAGAATATAATTTTTAAGGCCATAAAGGGACCATTGTTGTACTCATATTATTGTTTATGCCAACAGAGTGCTCAATTTTGCAAATAAACATACGCTTTAAAATTTTACCTCTCAATCTAGGCTTAAATTTAATGCCACTCTTTCTTCACATATGAAATGATGATGGTCTAAAGTTCTGTGGTTTTTATCCCTTTAGTGACTTTGCATCTTACCAAAGAGGGTGCTTAGCTTTAGAACAGCGAGATTTGTTGGTATTTTGATAAGCAACTGTACACAATATTGGATCAATTTAGAAATACAGACTCCCCAAACCCAGCATGTAGCTTACACAATGGTCCATATGGTGAGACTGATCCATTGGAAGAATAACACAATAGGTTGTAATAGCCAGATGCATTGGGTCAGTTCAAGAAAATTAATACCAAGTAAAGTGCCAGAATCCTTTGAATTATTAGTAAAGCAAGTGCCATGTTTCCAGTGGCCTTTGATAAGCTGAATTAATGTAGCAATTATACACAGGCTCTAGGGACTTTTCTGTAATGTCTTTGAAACAAAGGGAAATGCTCCATCTCCCACTCAGGCCTGCATTTTAATATCTGCTCTTTGACACAAGATCTAATTAATAGACCTAATTAATAGCTTTAACGAACAGCTTCTAGCTGATAGCCAATTGTGGTTTGGTTTTATTTTAAGTTTAATTTTTTTTAGATTTATCTCCCCAAAATTACTGGTTAAAAAACAGCCATAGTACCTTCAGTTCCTATAGAATTTTACTCCCTGAGTAACTTAAAAGACAACATGTGCGGGCTCATCCCTGTAATCCCAGGAATTTGGGAGGCCAAGGCAGGCGGATCACCTGAGGTCGGGAGTTCGAGACCAGCCTGACCAACATGGAGAAACCCTGTCTCTACTTAGAATACAAAATTAGCTGGGTGTGGTGGCACATGCCTGTAATTCTAGCTACTTGGAAGGCTGAGGCAGGAGAATCACTTGAGCTCAGGAGGCAGAGGCTGTGGTGAACTGAGATTGTGCCACTGTACTCCAGCCTGGGCAACAAGAGCAAAACTTCATCTCTAAAATAAAATAAAATACAACATGGGCTCAAGAAGCAATCCAAATGATGAGGAATTAGCTTTTCAGAGCTGTATCCACATTAGATGGTATGCTTTCCCCTGGAGAGAATGGAGTCCAGAGATGGGTGCTTGGTGGGTTTCTATGTCCTTAAAACAGTTCTTTCGCCGAGAGCAGATGACTGTGGCGCACTCTCTCAGATCTCTTGGAATTTCCCCATCCGGTACTAAGTACTAAGAAACAAAGAAAAACTTTTTAAAACTGCATTTCTCCTTTTCTGCTCCCCTGACATTAACTATCTGCTTTCTATAGGCTTTCCTGAGGGTTCTTGATGAATTATTCCTCTGACTTTGGCAGGCATCTCTCTATGCCATCCTCCAATTCAGCAACAAAGGCTGTGTGATCTCACGGCCATTCGCAAGCAGCCTCTGCTCTTGTTTTCACTGGCCTTTTAACTGCTCTGTAGATTTTAAAGTCCTTTCAATGAAGACTTGGGGGAAATATATGAAACTATAATAAAATTATTGAGTAGAACATTAATAAGAAATCATTTCAAAACAGTGAACAGAAATGTAATGGTAACTCATTATTTCCATGTTTGCTAATCAGGATTTTTATGAATAGATACATATATACAAGAGCTTCTTATTTTCCCACTTTTCTTCTTGTTTATTCATTTATCAGAAAACTTGGTTAGCTAATAGAAAAATATACAGGTTATATTCCTAATTTTAGAGACACTTTGAAAATATATGTAAAATGTTATGCTTATTTAGTATTTGTGTTCACTGTTAGTTTAGCCTTTGACTGACCTGATTTTATTCCCTGAGCAACGCTGTGGTTATCAGGGTTATGACCATAATAATAAAGTATACAAGACATACAGACAACTAAAGAAATCCAATTTTAGGTATGGATTTTTTTTCCTGCAATAACAGCTCAAACATATAGTGTAGGGTCAGAGAAAATGTCCAAATGAGTGCCTTTGTGCCAGACCCAGCCTCCACTGCTTATGCATGCTCCTGGCAATTTCAACTTCTCTAACGTTGAGAACCTTTGAAATAACAGTTGCCTATGAAATAACAGTGAGCAAGATCATCAGCTAATGACCAATTACCCATTTCAAAGAACAGAGTGTGGCTCATTTCTGAAAATCCCTTTAAAGGTGTAAAGCCTTTTTGAGAAATCAGTCTTAAATGTGAGCACCATCAATGCAGGCTTTTTTTTTTCTGCCAGGAGTATTCATTAGCACTAACAAGACCTGAAGCATGGAGTGATTTTTGTCAAAGGCAGTACACCATTAGATTTTTCCATGAATTGATTGTAATCACCTTTATCTTGAACTTCAAGGATGTAATTTGGACATAAGTGTTTTCATCTGAAATCTTGCATTTTCAAGTTGTAAAAAATCCACGAACTTTTAAGTTCTCAAGTGCTGAAGTGCCTATGTTCCAGGCTTTGGCAACCTAAACCAAAATCTATTCATGGATGGAAATAAACAAAATATGTAAAATCTCCCATTTCCATAGCCCTCCCTAGGCTGTGAGAGGAAGGAGAGTCAAATACAATTATCCATTAAGAATTATCAGATAGGTAAGCGGAGCCTTAGATTCATGTAAATTCAGGACTCAGATCTTGGAGAACTTTAAGGCATTAATTCTCATAGTCGCCGTTGTGAGGAAACTGTTTTGCCCCCTGTTATGTTTATTTAGGCTTATATTTCAATACAGTCCTGCAATTGCAAGGAGCTGAAATGCCTTAGCAACCTGAATGAACTTGGAAGAAGGCCCCGCCCAGCTTCAGATGAAAACGCAGCTCAGCTGACACCTGGATTTCAGCCCAGTGAGACCCTGAGCAAAGCACCCTGCTAACCCTTGCTGGGGCTCCTAATGAATTAAGATCATAAACTATGGACTGATACTTTTGTAAATAAAACCATCATGCACCTGGTTGTAGGACAATGCAAAATTGCTAACTTCCTCAACACATTCAATATCTATATTTACAAAGTTTTTATAGACAGGTAAGAAATAGTTTGTGGACTAACAATTTCTGTAGACACTTTGAGTGGTAGTGTAATGCAGTCATTTGGAAAACTGAGGCAAAGAGAGGTCATCCAAGCTGACCAAGGCCACACAACTACAGATTGTCCACAGGGCAGAGTCTCAATGCAGGGCAAGTGCCACCCCATCCAGTTTCTGAACACTTTATCTCACTCAGTCTTAAAAATAACCCAATGAGGTGACCTTGGAGATGAGGTGGCCACCTCATCTGATGCTGCAGGTTTAATAAAAGGGTGTATAATCTACTGCAGAAAGTCGAAGTCAAAACGAGTCTTCAAACCCAAATCCTGTGCTTACCCATCACGAATGTTTAAAGGAGGTCAAATAAAATAAGGAAGGAAAGACAATCTTGCATTTGATATTATGAGATTGTTCATGATCTTAACCAATTATTTTTCATTAAGTGGATTTTTTTTCTTTTGATGAGTAACAAATTTCCACAAACTTAGCAGATGAGATGAACGATTCACACATTGATTTTCTCATAGCTTCTGAAAGTCAGACATTCAGACCAGGTTTGACTGGGTCCTGAGCTGTGTCTAACTGGGCTAAAATCAAGATGTCCAGCAGGGCTGGGTTTTCCTCTAGAGTTCAGAGTCCTCTCTGAAGCTCATGCAGGTGGCTGACACAATTCAGTTCCTTGTGGCTGTAGGACTGAGGTCCCCACTTTCTTGCTGACTGATGGCCTGGACCTAGAGGCTTAAGTCCCAGCTCAAGACCCTCAAGAGGGCTTTCCATGGGTCTGCACATTTCCAGTCTACCTACCTCTTTAAAGAAAGCTTGTCCAACCCATGGCCAACAGAATGCATTTGGCCCAAGACACTTTTGAACGTGGTCCAACACAAATTTGTAAACTTGCACAAAACATTGTGAGATTTTTTGTATTTTTTAAGCTCATCAGCCATTGTTAGTGTTTGTGTATTTTATGTGTGGCTCAAGACAATTCTTCTTTCAATGTGGCCAAAGAAAGCCAAAAGATTGGACATCCCTTCTTTAAAGACTCCTCTGTGAGGCGTACCCACTCTTTTGATTAACTTAAAGTTACCAGGAGTGATATTTCACTCTGCTCACACATTCTGCCCGGACTCAGGGAAGGGGATTTTATAGGGAATGGATGGTAGGGGTGGGAACCGAGGCCATCTTGTAATTCTGCCCACTACAGTGAATGTGTTAGAAAAAAGAGCATGTGTTGCTCAAGTTTTTGTACACCAAAATTTCAATGGTACTAGTGTAGAAAATGTAGAACACCTAGTTTATCTTATGAGTGTTCCTCTGCAAGCAGGTCATGTAGGACCATGCAAACGCATGTTGGGCAAAAGCATCCAAATACATGGAGCTTCCGTAGAAGCCAATTCTTCAGGACCTCAAGGCTCTAAGAGATGACAGTACCTATAAGAAAAAAATGCAAGTTGTACAAAAGGGAAGGTACATTTATATTATTAATATGGCCCATTTTCCAATGTGCTTAAGAATGAGAAAAAAAAAAAAAAAGTTTATGGTGAGACGTAGTGGCTCACGCCTGTAATCCAAGCACTTTGGGAGGCTGAGGCGGGTGGATCACCTGAGGTCGTGGGTTTGACACCAGCCTGGCCGTAACGGCAAAACTCCATCTCTACTAAAGATACAAAAAAATAGCTGGACTTGGTGGTGGGCACCTGTAATCCCAGCTACTCAGGAGGCTGAGGCTAGAAAATCTCTTGAACCTGGAAGACAGAGGTTGCAGTGAGCCCAGATTGCACCATTGCACTCCAGCCTGGGGACGAGAGCGAAACTCTGTCTCAAAAGAAACCAAAAATAAAACAAAACAATAACAACAACAAAGTTTAGATGGGAATAAAATGTGATTTGGGCATATAAAATACTATTATCCAATAACAGAAATAAGTGGCAAAGCATCTAGTGTAGCATACTAGAGTATAAGCATTCAGCATTATAATACCTGATATAATATCAATTCTGTGGATATATATGAGCTGAAAAATAGTCCTAAAATTGCCTCCACAATTCATCCCCACACATCACTACATTTCAATCTAGACAAATATTATCTTCAAGGAAATAACACCTAGTAATTAAGGAGTATCTGCTTTGTGCCAGCCACCATGCTAGGTGAGAGTAGACTAACCCTGCCCCTCACTACGGCTAAAGGCAGTGCTGGGTCTACTCATGACAGCTGAGGAATGTGAGGCCCAGGAAGCCTGAGGTGAGAGGGTGTGTGTATTCCAGTCCATTCCTCTCTGGCCAGTGGCCCCCACCTCTCTACACACCCTCAGAGGCTTTGGGCTTCTGCAGTTCCTGCTGGCTCAGTGTCCCTCTAACTCAGGGTTACCTTGTGTAACCTCTTCGGTGTTACCTTGGCAAATGGGAGTGAGTGCCTCTTATACTCCCCAGAAGTCTTGAAGTAAAAGAATAGCTTGTTCTCTGTAATTAAAACACACACACACACACACACACACACACACACACACACACTCACTCTAGCCTTCTCTTCCTGCTCCATCAGGAAGCATCATTCACTGAGGACCTCTAAATCACAATATTCTCTGTTTTTGTGATGAAAAGAATTTTACTGTTCCCTGCGCTTATAAGCAATGTTCCTTTCCCAAAACATATATGTGTCCATAAATAATAAATAGCATCAGACTTTAAGAAAAGGGAGTGAGTGATTGAGTATACACACACACACACACACACACACACACACACACACATATATATGTTGCAAAATATAGTAATGAGTGACAGTTCATTGTAAAATACATTTCACAGAAATGCCATGGAGACATATGGCAGGGAGAATAAATGGAGGACTGGGGACATAAGCAAAAATGTGATAAAGTACAGGGAAGAAAGAGAAAGGGCATGCTGCCCATGAAGCCCTGGAAAGCCCACCCAGTCGGAGGCCCAGGGCCCAGGTGGAAGGCCCCTCCGCAGCCGTGAGCCCCGAATGCAGCCTCTCACTGGAGCAGGTGCCTGACAGGGGATGCCTGGCTCCTACATTTTGTCCTTCAACTTGGGTTAGGGGAGGGACTGACCCAAGGCAGTCTGAAGGAAGGGGATTGTGGCAGAGAGAGAAAAGTTACGGCAGAGTTTCTGTTTTGCGCTCATCTATGCTACGAATTGAATCGTGTCCCACAAAAGTGATATGATGGAGTCGGAACGTGACTGTGTTTGGAAATAGGGTCATTGCAGGTATCATCACTGAAGACGGGGTCACACTGCAGGGTTTAGGTAGGGTGCTAACCTCATATGGCTTGTGTCCTTAGAAAAAAACAGCCACATGAAGACACAGACACACAGGCACAATGCCACGGGGGCTGAGATCAGAGTGGCCGCAGCTGCAATGCCCCGGGACTGGTGTGGGCCACCAGAAGCCAGAAGAGGCAGGGAAGGATACCTGCCTACAAGTTTCAGAGAGTGTGGCCCAGCTGATGCCTTGACTTCAGACTTGTAGCCTCCAGACCCATGAGATGACGAGTTTGTGTGGTTTGGAGCTTCCCATTTTGTGTCGCTTTGTGGTAGCGGCCTGAGCAAACCCGCGCAATGTCATCTGGTGGTCTTGTACTCAACCACGCCCACCCCCTCAAACAGCTTCACTCCTCTCTCTTCACAGCCATGGACGATAATGTGGGACCTCACTAAGAAAAGGAAAAAGAAAAGGAAGATGGTCTTCCTGGCTGGATTTTTCAAAAGATTTCAGGAACAAGAGACGACTCTAGGCATAGACAAATGAGTGGGAGTGTGCGGCTTCTCACCTCACCCAGTGGCTGAAGAGCTCCTGGGTTTGTAGCAGGAGTGAGATGGAGGCAGAGGTGGATGAGAACAAAGGGGACAGAGGGCCCAGGAGAGAGGCCTGGGCTCTGCACACAGGAAGGAGGGACACGGCGGCATGGGTGCTGAGAAAGGTAAGCACCGGGATGGGGTGGCCTGTGACTGCTGCTGCCTCAGCCAGGCTGCACTGGCCACACACCCTGCCTGGATCTGGGAGGGACTTGCCTCGCACCTCAGCCACTGCTTCCACGGGTGACCACGGCAGGGATGCTGCCTGCCTCTGCTCTGGAATTGTGTGAGGTCCCCATCCAGGCAGAAAACCCGCATTGCTCCCTGGGGATGTTACAAAACACCCATGACTCCACAGGAAATAAGGAAGACCCCAGAAACTAATGTGAGGGGGTGACAGGAAAGGGAGAGGGTCTGCTCCTGCAGAGGGAGAGCAGAGTGAAACCCTGAGTACACCAGCTGTGGCTCCTGCTGCAGGCTGGACCCGTCAGCCCCTTGTTTGCACAGGTTTAGTGAATGCCATAGACTGAATGTTTGTGTCCACTCAAACTCAGGTGCTGAAATTCTCACTCCCTGGGTGATGGTGTTAGGAGGTGGAACTTCCAAATGTAGTTAGGTCATAAGGGTGGAGGCCTCATGAATGGGATCAGTGCCCTTATAAAAGAGACCCAGGGAGCCCTCTCACCCTTCAGCCACGTGAGGACACAGGAGAAGACAGAACCAGGAAGCCTGTGCTAGGAAACAGAGATGGGCCTTCACCATACACCGAATCTGCCGTCACCTTGAGGTTGGACTTCCAACCTCGGAACTGGAAGAAAAACGTTTCTATTGTTTGTAAGCCCCCAGTCTGAAATAATTTTGTTAAAGTAGCCCAAAAAGACTAAGCGAGTTGATCAGTAACACAAAGAAACCCATCAGGACACCCAGGGGCCATCTACAAAAACAGTCAGGGCCCATAGAAGAAAGATAGCAACTCTAAGAACTTTTTCAATTCAGGAAATTTTATGGTTTTCCCACAGAATAGTAATAACTGCATAGTAATTAACAACAAAATCCTGGAAACAAATAGTGCTCCATTTTCAGAAGACAGGATGAGGTGGGTTTTGTCCCTGCTGGTGACCCACCCTACAGACAGCCTATCCTTTCTTCCTTTGTTCCAGGCAGGGCTCAATGGCCAGGTAGTACTCCCCAGCTCCAGTCTCTGGGTGGCTTCTTGGAGAGGTTTATTCATTCTTCCAAAATGTGCTGGGAGAGTATTTCATTGTCGTTGTGAGAAGCGGGATACATGGAGCATCCTCCACCATGTGGCGTCATAAGAGGATGAGTCTGACAACGGAGACCAGAGACAGAGGAAAATCAAGGAGCAGAATCATGGAAGAGGCCAAAATTCCTCCTGACCTTATCTGGCCACTGAAATGGTCAACCTACTGCCTATTTGGTGTGAGTTAGTAAATGTCTTTAATTCTTAAGCCATTTGAATTGGCTGAACGTGCAGCTGAAAACAAACTAGCTGACATCAAACACTGTTGGTGTTTGCGGGCTCTTGCCTGGCCGGTCCTGGAGGGAGGAGAGCCCCGCTCAGGAGAGTGCATGGGGAGTTTTCAAAGCGCAGGAAGTAGGAGAAAGGAGGGGCCTGCAAGCAGATGGGGTACCAGGAGCTTAAAATACATTGCCCACATACTTTCTGCCCTATTCCCAAGCAGCTCAGTCCTCGACACAGACCACGCAAAAGGGAAGTCACTGTCGTCGTCACTCAGCGGCAGTTACACGTAAGTGCCATTTCTAGGCACTGTTTCTCGTGTTAGAGCCAGTGTTGGGGAAGTGTGCAGAAATAGTTGAGAGAATAAGGTATTGGGAAGGTGTAGCGTAATGCATAATTTTAGAACAGAGCAGATCAGAGCATAATGAGCACAAGAAACATGGGGATGTTCTCCTGAAAAGCTGCCTGGGGCTTAGGCTCACCCTGACAGCAATGCTTCCGGAATTAGCACCCCGTGCCTGGCAAGCAAGTGCCAATCATGCGATGCTTTCCAGCTCCCTGACAACCTCAGACTTCCACAGCGGAGCATGGGGGGTGCAGTGCATCCTCAGTGACAGACCTGCTGGAGCGGCTGAGACTTTTCTACAAGACTTTACAAATTTTACCTTATTTTCATTAAGAGTTTCTTTTCTAGAAAATCTGAAACAATTATCCTCCAAAAATTGTACAGACTGTACCTTAAGAGAAAGCCCTGACACGGCAAGTTACTTCTAATTCTTCTGTAAGTATTTTAACTTCACTTGCATTCACAAGAACTGGATACGTCTACGTAAGATAAAAGAAATCTTAGTGAAGAAACACAGAAAACACAAATGAGAGAACACCTCCAGAAGTCAAGACTTCTTCTCAAAAAAAGCAAGAGCACTCACAATATCAAAAGAAAGAGCAAAGTAATTGTTGGTGATGAGCAAAAGCCAAAAACATGGGAATTGTGCCCGGAGAATACAGAAGTTTCTTTTAGATAAAAGACATTTCTCTTCTGCTTCATCTTTTAAAAATAAGAACAAAAACCCAGAGAGGAAAGCTGACAGAAGATTTCATTATTTATTTAGCAATGTTTAGATACTTTAATTTTTAATTTTCACAAATAGCTTTTTTTGGGAAAGTACAAAAAATGTTACGTAAAAATTATGGTCTTTCTTATAAATGATTTGTTCTCTTGGCACTCTGCTAATAATTCTTGAGAATGAACCATGTTGTGCCTTAGAAATATCATCCTGCAGGTTGGAAATGATTCATAAATCTCTGGGCTTTCAAACTCTTTTTTCTTATAAACACTTGTTTCCTTTCACACCAGCCACCCTAAGCTGGAGTCTGAAGAACAGACACTGATTTAATTATGCTCATTGGATTCCGGTAAGTTGATTTTTACTGATTTTTAATCCCATTTTTCAAAGGTGAGCTGCACAAGACGGAGGGAGTCCCTTGATACTAGATAAGCAAAGATAATTAGGGCCATTTTGTGACTCTCCACTTCGTGTTATAGATCTGACTTTTTCCACTAAAACTTGGCTAATCTTTCCCTTGCTCAGAAACATTTGAAAACCCCTGGAGATGTCACCCTTGTGCTTGCAAATTCCAGCAAAGACTTGAGCCAAGGTGGGAGGACACACTGCTAGCTGTGGCATCCACGCATCATGAGTAGAACGTGCCTCATACACCGTTTTCCATCACGAATCTCAAGGCCTTGGTCCCTGAAATCCCAAAAGTGTTTCTGTTTTTTTTTTTCTTAATGTAGGAACTGAGACAAATCAATGCAGTTGGATCCCAGAGTATGAAATGGGGCTTCCAGAATGTTCCCTGAGAGATCAAGGGAGAGTCTTGGGGTCAGTGGAGCCACGATGTTTTGCTCTACATGCATACAGTTGGTCACATTTCTCGTGTAATGAGCATTTCTCAAGTGTTTCTAGATGCGCACTCTGTGCCTACAGAATGCATCCCAAGACCCCTGCTAAGCCTGCTTGGCTTCTGAGCATCTCTGATACCATCTTCCTTCTTCTCCCTCACAGATTCTATTCCACAATTGTAACCACACTTTCTGGGCCTGCCACTCTCTTTCGTGTGTCTGTCTCAACAGCTGGATTTGCTGTCTGGAATTCCTTTACACACCTCCTTCCCCAAACCCTTGCTCCATGAAAATTTATTCTTCTAGCCCCCAGCCCAGAGCAGAGACAACTCCTGCTCTTGAAGACTTTCTCTGGTTGAGTTCTGCCAGTGGAAAGGAAATAACTCCCTCTTTCCCCCGGATATTCTTCATTGATATTTCCAAGCTCTCAAAGACCCTGTTGCGCTTACTTGCTGAACCTCAGGGGAGCAGCCCCACCTTTAGTCCAGCATTGTTCTGACTTCGCAGGAAGTGATCTGGACCCAAATCTCCATTCCTGGCTTTCTCTTCAAATGTATTGAGTTCCAGTGTTACAATGCCCTTCTCTAGGACCACTCATTCAGTGAGTGTGCCTACTCATTGGTTTCCAGTTGGCTTTGGTTCAGGACTGGTAGGTAATCTATTTTTAAGTCTATTTTTCATGGAATTATTTTTGAGAAAATAATTTCTAAATAGTTACTGACTTCCTTAACTGAGACATTTGAGTTTATAAGTGATAGACTTTCACAGCTTTGCTTTCTTCACTGCTCAGCTGTCCTTACGAGAAACCACTCCCTTCTGGGATAAACACATGTTGCTTCCCTTCAGGAAAGGGTTGCAATTTATTTGTGACTTTGATTCCTCTCTTTCTGAAGGAGTTGGCTTTTGTACGTGTTTGTGTCTCCTGAACATCGCCCAGGGAACGACGCCGAGTTGTTCAGCACTGATTACGTTATTTCAATAGTTTTAAGGCTGCACAATTTGGTCTTCCACTGAAGGGTGGTTTAAACAAGTATTAGGTATGTTCTAAAATAATTATCCAAATGTAAGCATTCCCAAGAGGTACAATGAGCCCAACACCTCTGGTGTACCTGAGGCTAGATGTGACAAACTCTTCATCTACAGAAACAGCAGTATACCGGAGTTTCTCTCTCCAAACTTCCAAAACAATCAAATCTTGGGAAAAATCATAAGTTCATTTGTTTAACTTTTAGCTTAATTTTCCAATAAAGTTATGAGTAAGTATATTTTACTCAGCCACAATAATATTGCAAGGTATATCTTTTTAACTCTGTTTTTCTTATTAGAAAATAAATGCTTATAAAGGTGATACTTACCAGAAATCTGCAGCTTCTCAACCATAGAAGTTAGGTTTCCATCTGGCTCAGAAACCGGGTCTCCCCCAGATGGGAACATGAACCACGTCATGTTTTTTGGAGGTGAACAGAGCAACTGCCTGCCCAGTTAGTTCAGACATTTGATTTGCAGTCTGAGTTTCATGTGTATAAGAGATTCCGCCATTGACAATGCCATAATTTTGTTTCCTTTCTTTCTGCCCTCACCCTCACTCTGCGTAATCTGATTTCTCTATTACCAAAAGACACTTTAATTTAACACACGGCATAAATGTGAAATTCAGGGAGACTTTTCTCTTTAAGTAAGCCTATGGTGTGTTAGTTTGAATGAACTCAGCTGAAAAAACAAATGGTTGCTTTCAGAGTGATTGCCCTCAAAGCATAAAACTAGAACTAACTTGGAAATCTTTCATCAAATTTTATTTTAAAATGCTGGGTTTCATTTTCATATTCCCAAAGGATAACACATTATCATGGGTAAATCTGTGAGATTCCTGAGATCTGAGTTTTGTTTCTCTTTCCTTGAACTATTGGCTTCCTCAAAGGATTATCTTTTTTCCATACTTAATTTGTGTTAATACATTGAATAAACAAATAGAATTTGCTCGACTTTACAGATAGCAAAATTAACTTCCCAAGACTGAGAGTATTGTAATGTTTCCTACAAAATTCATGTAATTGCTACATAGTTCACATGGGAGAATTAAGCTGTAGTTCCCTAAGGAGGTTGTTCTTTGTCTCCAGGGAACCAAATGTAACTTCATCTTCTGCAGAAAGGGCAGCATCTGTATACAGGAAGTACTCTTGTATATAGACTATGTATACAATCTTCTATATACAAGAAGGCAAGACATCCCATGTGGAACAGGATGATTTTTAGGCACCTCAAAATTTTGAAAATGTCACTCTCCAGAAGAGAAGTTTGTATAATTGCCCCCATATCAGCAGCTGAGAGAAGAGGAAGTGTGAATAGATGTCATTCGTGGAACCAAAGTGTTGATAGCACATTCTCAGTGATGAAGACTCATACTTACAACATCCCCTGCATTGCAGAGATTTGGTCAATATCCACAAACAGGAGTAGCGGGAAAGACTGAAATACGCTCGGGAAAGCTGAAGTTGAGCCGGGAAACAAATACACTCATATGACATTTCTCAGAAACTTCCATACACCCAGACTCAGAGTCATCTTGTTACAAATTTAGGTATCTGAGTTCTACTGCGGATCAAATGAATCCAAGTAAGGAAGCATGGAGTCAGAAACGTGAACAAGCCCCTCAAGTATGTCTTGTGCTCAGTAGAGTCTCAGGTCGTGTTCCACACTCAGGATTAGCAGTTAGAGAAAGAGAGGGTAGAATACTCTAAGAGCACACAGCACAATCTAAGGATGACAGCTGTGATGGAGTGGGCCTGCCTGCTTTCTCCCCGTTTTGAGGTTAAATCCGTGCAGAGGCTGCCTGGCACCCATTGGTGCAGAGCCGATGAGGACACCATGGAGAGAAGGACCAAAAGGGAGACAATTCTCACAGCAGAAAGGAGAGAAAGCAAGAAGTGCCGTGCACCTGCGGCAGGAAGGATGCTCTCTTCTGACTGTGAAGAGGCAGAAAGAAACAGCCCAAGGAGGTGGGAAGCCAGGTGGCAGCAGATATTGGGAGTTAGAAGACCTCTATGTTCTCTGTCAAATTAGAGGCTACTATTTACAAAAAGAAGAGAAGGTGTAGAATGGATGCTTTGCAGAAAGCAAGCTGGCAACAGGAAAATACCAAGATTGCACACCAGATTGACAAATCTGAGCCCAGTGGCTCCAGTGGGCAGAGCACTGTGGCAGCTCTGGAAATTGAGGAAGCTCTGTCCTGAGGATCGTTTCGCTAAGAGGAGATGAACAAAAAGGACAATCTGAAACAAAGACAGATACCTGGCAGAATAGACCTGACAATAGTTGAGTGGAACAGCCAATAAATATTGAAGGGAGGGTGACAATTACTATGACAGCCTTTTCTGATACTCTGTGGTTTCTGGAGGTCTTATTGCATATTCAAACTGGACCTTGAGACAAAGGACCACATATGTGAAGGATCTTGATGGATTAATGCAATTGTTCACTGACAGTTTTTCTCACTGGTGTTAAATTTCTCTTAGTTAAAAAAATAAGAAAATACTAAATCACAACACTTCAAGAATATTTTAATATTTCTTACAGATTACAAAAACCATTATCAATCCTTTGATGGTATTTACATAAAAACGCTGTGACTTAAATTACATAGAAAGAAAATTCTCCTATCTGCCTAGTTTGTCCAATAGCAATTTTATATGAAAAAGTGAAATCCAAACAAATAATAAGCTGAAGGCAGTAAGCCCTGGTGGACAATTAAGGACAAAAACCAACCACATGGTTAAGAAAGTCCAGGATGAAAAATGACCCTATTACTTTTACACCCATGCTGTGTACCTGATGAGCCAATTTTAATTAAAAACAGACACAGTGATATTTTTAAAGAATGAAATGAATTTTCAGTAACTACAAAGTTTACAAAGACCATAGAAATGAATTGAGAAAAAGGACAAGCTATTGTCCAGTAAAATCTTGTCTGTGGTTTTGCTCTATTGAGCTTTCCTGAGAGAGTAAAAGGAAAATAACTGGAGCAACATATTATATTTATGATATGTTTGTTAATATTATATTTATAATGCTGTTTGAATAGATGTCATGTGGTTCATTAAAAAGAAAATAACCACATATAATTTATAAGTACTTGAGTGTATCTTAATTCTACTAAAGTCAACAGCAACCAACATGTTCTTCCAAGTTCCATAAAAGTCAAAGAAGTTTCTTCCTGGAATTAGGGTCTTCAGTCTATTTGAGGAGCATGGATCTTTCATCTACCTGCTCTTCCTTTAAGTGCAGTATTCCTCCCTTCCTTCCACCTCTACTCCCACCCTCCCCACTTCACTTTGTCTTTGGCAGTGACATTTATTTTCTTGTATTCCTACCTAAGCCATACACTTATAAGCCCTACCTATATCCAAGTTCTGGTGCTCCTGTTTAACATGAAAATGTTCCCTTACTGTGGATGGTGGAAGGATCATGAATTTCCCAGTCTGGCTTCCTGCTAATGTACTCCTCTGGAATTGTTCACCAATAACCTTCAAGTTGCTAAGTCCAAAGGAAATACTCCAATCTGTACCTTGCCTATTGGCTCTGTTCAGTTGTCAGCTTTGATGGAACCCTTTTCCTCCATGATTCCTGAGATTTTATGATGACAGGGTTTTCTGGAGTTTCTTTTGCCATGGTTCTCCCTCTCAGTCTCTTACGATTGACTTCCAAAGTCATACTGATATATGCTAAATCTACCCAACACAGATCTCTCTCCTAAGTTCTTGATCAATGCATCCACTTCTTCATGCACTTCCATTTAGTTATTCTACTTGGACCTCAAAATCAGCCTATCTAAAACTGACTGCAAGCTCCACCTACCCCACCAAACCCACCACGGCATTCCATTCCTGCTGCTCTTTTAATTACTGAGTCATCAGAAAGCCTCCTTCATTGAGAGCCTACTCTGTGCCACGAATCAAGCATGATGACTGCTTCTACCCAAGGAAGACCTTCCAGGAGAAACGGGTTCATAATCTCACTTGACTCTTCCTTCTTGACAAGTCTTTGTATGACTTTATTTATGGCTCTTATTATGTCTTACCTGGATTCAGACACATTTTTCTAACTTGTTTAATCACTGCAAGCCTTACTTTCTCCAGCCACAAAGCTAAGTAAAAGGCAAACCTGATCTTGTCATTTTCACGATTAAAACACCTCAATGCACTGAAAAACTTTATGCAGCATGTAAACTGAACACACAAGCTTGAGTTACTCCTATGTATGCACAACCATTTTCCAAATACCTACAGGTGATTTTGTGATTAGTATGTGATACATATTTACACATAAACTTTCATTAATTCAAAATAGTTCATCATTATATATTTTAATTGTGAATTAAAACTCCAATTACTATCTTTAAATCATTTTTTGTTTTTTAAAAATAGATGGGGCTGGGCACGGTGGCTCATGCCTGTAATCTCAGCACTTTGGGAGGCTGAGGTGGGCGGATCACCTGAGGTCAGGAGTTCGAGACCAGCCTGACCAACATGGAGAAACTCTGTATCTACTAAAAATACAAAATTAGCTGGGTGTAGTGGCGTGTACCTGTAATCCCAGATACTCAGTAAGGCTGAGGTAGGAGAATCACTTGAACCCGGGAGGCAGAGGTTTCTATGAGCTGAGATCGCACCGTTGCACTCTTGCCTGAACAATAAGTGCAAATTTTGTTCTCCAAAAAAAAAAAAAAAAAAGGGAATCCTTTGAGTAATGGGAAATTTCCAAACTCATTAGCATCTCTTAGTCCATCTCATTCCATATCTTTCGTTTCAAACACACCATATCACCAGATGTCCCCAGTATGTGGATTCCTTTTTGAGGTGGTCCTTCGTCTTTTTGAGAGTATTTTTCCCATTTCTTTCTTCCTAATTAAGAAATCTCTTTTGTTAACATGGAAGGCAGAGATCTTTTCACCCCAGGGAGGAAAGCCCCGCCTAGGCCCCGGGAACATGAAAAGTCACTGCCTCCCACTCCCTGTAGCACATGGAGGGCACATGCCCCTGTCTACTAACAAGAGCTATGGCAGCTATTCTTAGCTCTCCAACCAGGTTAGAGGGCTTGATCCATCTCTTCTGGAATAAAATAACGATGCCTCCCACAGAGCAATATTTTCATTCCCTCTCTGTCCACCCTTCTCGTTTCTTTCATGAATGCAGTTTTAATGACAGGATTGCAGCTGCTGGAAAGGAAAGGCCAAAAGAAAGACAAAAGCATCAGCTCCAGCATCACTGATTCTCTCATCCAATGTTCGGAAACTGCCTGCTTTGCATTTAAATCACAAAAATAAACCAGACTATTATTTGTATTTGTGCAACTTACGTCCAAATAAACTGTAACCAATGTACTGCTCTTGACTGCTTACCTTTGCATGTGCTAGCAATATGGATTCCTCCCTTCCTCCCCTGGCTAAACCTTTCCCATCATTCAGAAGCCAGCCAAGCCAGCACAATCTTTCCGAAGCCCATCCTGTGCATGATAACACTTTATACAGCATGTTGTAAAAGACTAAAAGACTGTTTACTAGTTCATCTCCCCCAGTAGACCATCTGGGACATAATTTTTTTAAACTTGGTCTCTCTCTCTTGCCCAGGCTGGAGTGCAGTGGCACAATCTTGGCTCACTGCAACCTCTGCCTCCTGGGTTCAAGCGATTCTCCTGCCTCAGCCTCCCAAGAAGCAGGGATTACAGGCATGTGCCACTATGCCAGGCTAATTTTTCTGTTTTTAGCAGAGGCAAGGTTTTGCCATGTTGGTCGGGCTGGTCTCGAACTCCTGACCTCAGGTGATCCGCTCGCCCACCTCAACCTCCCAAAGTGCTGGGATTATAGGCGTGAGCCACTGCACCTGGCTGAACCATCTGTTTAGTAACTCTGATGTTTATACCCACTTTTCATACATTAATTGACTTCCTTTAAGCCAGCACCCACATTAGACCCAGGCAACAGGACTCAGCCCTGTTCCCTGGGATCCCTTGATTTTCAGAGCATGATTCTGGCCTTCATTTAAACCATTCCCCTCCCCACAGATAGAAGATTCCCCCAGACCAGGGGATGTGCCCATTCAGAGCTCATGCTCATTTTCTAAACCACACACACAAGCTGGCATCACCAGAATGCACTGCTAAACCAGGCCCACACTCATCTCAATTCAGGACCTTCAAACGTGTTTCCCACATTCAAACTCCTGACAGCTGAAGATACACGAGGTGTTGCTCCCCTAAGCGAGGGCAGGGGCAGGGATGGGAGGCAGGAAAACTAACTAGGGTCAAGCAGGACAAAGCTTGGACAAGAGTATCCAGGCAGACAGGTGTGAATGAGGTTCCTCACAGAGCGAGGCAAAGCAGAGGGAGAAAGAGCAGGACCGCACTGCTTCGTTCCCTCTAGCAGAGGACACTCAGACTCGGCTCCCAAGTCATCCTGTATGTGTCGGGGAGAAGGATGGGTATGATTTTACACAAGGGCTGGCACTTCTGTTTCTGATATGGTACATGGGCTTCATGTTCCATTCTTATCACTGTCCGTAAATGTTAGACAGAAGGTATCCTTGAAATTGCTAACCACGTAGTGTGTATATTATGGCTGTTCAATGAACAGCAAAAAAAGAATGAATGAATATAAAGCCACAAACATCTCATGCAACTGTGTACTAATTCAGCAAATGTGTGTTTGGATGTATGTATGTGCATTTGTGTGTGTGTTTCTGTGTGCATCTGTGTGCTTGTGTGTGTGCTTGTATGTCATTTGTGTGTGTCTATATGTGTGTGTTTGGGTGTGTGTTTCCGTGTATGTTTCTGTGTATGTGTGTTTGTGTATCTGTGTGCACTTCCTTGTGATCTGTGTGTTTATATGCCTGTATATACTTTTTTGTATATGTATATGTGTTTGTGTGTACGTGTGTGGTGTCTGTGTGTGTGTGTGTGTGTGTGTGTATGTTTCTGCAGTGCATAAATAGGTCCAGACTGCTGTAGTTTGTATGTGGTTTGTCCTCTGAATCATCAAATTATTTATTTTAAAATTTAAGTATTATTTAATTATTAAAAAGTAAGTTAAATTATTTAATTATAAAGTTAAATAATAATTAAAATAGAATATTAAAAACAATTCTGTGGATGACAGAGGGGCAGCCGGGAGATCAGTTTCCCGGCCATTGTGATGGCCCTGGTGAGGAATCCAAGGAGGAGCTTGCAGTGCTGATGGGAGGGGGTCTTTGGAGTCCTTGTTGTCTGTGGAGGATGGACGTGGGAGCTAGAGAGGCTGCAGAGAGGTGTACAGCGAGTGGCTTCAGACTGCATCAACTTGATGTCTCTCCTGCCTTTCTGTGGTCCTCACCTGGATTTCTAAAGTTACCAAAGAACTTTAGGTATATATTTAGTGGCCTTTTAAACTTGTTTTGGCCTTTGACTCAGTAAAGCCAAGGATGCAGAATTGCTCTCCACACTGGTTACTCAATTCTGCAAGTACATGCAAGACTTATATACCCCACATCCCTCCCTGGCTGGCACAGGCACCTTTCCCCAGTTCCTCTCTGACACTCCCCACCGTATCCCGGACTGCTTTTACAAAGAGTAGTGACCATGTGCATATCTCAGCAAAGCAGGTAATAAAGAAGTCATCAGTTGTGCCTCCGCATTCTTGATTCAACTTCTAGGTTGCAAATGCAAAACGAAATGGAACTGAGAAAAATCCAAACTCCCTGACTGTGGCAGGCTCATGAGTTTTTCCTAAAACTGTCTGTACTATCAAAACTTGAACTCTAAGCCCGATGTCCGCTTGCTTTGTTTGCACACACTTAATGTGGTTAAAAAATGAATGCTGCAATGGAGATGATGATCAGTAGGAAGTGAGAAATAATTTCTGAGAAGCAGAACAATTCAACAGAGAAAAACCGCATCAGCAATAGCTGGATCTTAAATAAAAGGGATAGTCTACATATAGAACTCTCACAGACACTTTAAAGCTTCAAATCCACACAGTACTAATGTATATATTTAAATAAATTAGCATAACCATAGCCTAAAAGACTCTCTTCCTAACAATATGCTTTATTTATTCCCAACTTCTTGCTGAACAAGTCTCTGTTGGAAGCCCAGGCACAGAGGGAGATGCAGTACTACTTATTCAAAAGCCATTTGAATCACTGACTGTAAGAATGTTATTATATAAGACATATTGTGCCAGACCCAGTATTGCACCATGAAGTTAATTCACAAAAGTAGTTTTTGAAAAAGAAGAAACTAATTTGTAGTTACTTAGAATGTTTGTTACAGTCCTTTGAATCACTTTCCCTCTGATATTGGAAATGCAATATTTGGAGTACCTGTGAAGGCATCAGACTTACATTACATTCAGGATGTAAACAAACTTCAGGTGAGCCTTCTAACCCGAAAGGTATACAGATGCTCTTCTATATCAGAGATTGGGCATCCAAGACAAATTGACATAAACTACAAAATACGTGTATATGTGTCCACCAAGTGAGTCACTAGGAGAGAACATGAGGAAGCAGGTCATTTTTTAAAAGCAAGCTAAATGTAGGTGAATTTTACCTATATACTGTGCAATAATTTCAAAATGCTTTGGAGGACTCAGCGTAGCAGATTCAGTGGATAGTGTCTTGTAGACAATGTGGTCAAGTTTATTTCAGATATAAATACATTCAAAAATGTGCTTCTCTCTCCTTTTGAGGCAGCCTGACCAATTTGGCCTTTGTTCTCTGCTCTTGCCACTAGACTGATTCAAGGCTAAAGCTGATTGACAGGAGCTGCCTGCTGACACCGCGGGCAGCCGTCTGAGCAGCACTTTGTAGAGTTCTGCACATTTCATTAGCTCTCTGTAACTTACAGTGAGCTGAAGGAGGCCACATCCAGAAATCAATCATTTTGAACAAGTATGTTTCCAGAGTTTTTCTACTCTCCATGACTCTCTTTTTCCATTTTATGTACCTGTGTACCCCACATGTATTTTTTTCCAAAACATATTCATTTAAAAAGTTATCTAATGGAATAATTGGAAGGTTGGAATCTTTCAGTAGAAGTCATCGGCATCCACAGAAACAAGAAGGAGGAAGTACAAAAAGACATAGTTTTGCGCAAGAATTAGTTTATTTAGCAACCCCTGATTAAGTGAGAACTGTTCTTAGGATTCTTCATCCCGAGGCACTATTTTTTGATAACACTTAGAGATCCTGTTGTTTTACTTTGCTGTTGAAATGATAAAGATACCGAGGAGTGAATAATGTGTGTCTACCACTAGATGACTTAGGAGATTTCACCCTCCAGGTTCTACAGTTGTGATCATTCAAGGTCAGGGCTGCTACTGCATTCCTAAACTCAACCCATAATTGTTTTCAGAAATTTAAAGAACGTATTTACCTACAAATGATCAGGGAGAATTGCAGGAGAAATCAAAAGTACTATTGGAAGAAAACAAACAGGTAATATATATATATATACACATATATATATATATATACATACACACACACATTTACGTGTGTGTGTATGCGTGTATGTATATTTTAATACATAATATATATTCTGTAAGTATAATATACACTATTACATAATGAATAATTATATGTATTATATAAAACAAACATACAATATTTATTATATGTAATATTTTTTAAACTTCAGCAGTTAGTTAAGCCTAGAGTTTAGATATTGTTTATTAAAGCCTAAAAATGATTATAATGAAATTATATTCGATTGGATGTTTACAGATCAGACAACAGTGGTAGTTGAAGCTATAAATTTTTATTTTTTGACTGGTTAAAGGCCTGGTCCTCTAATTCTGAAATCTTTACTCTCATATATGAATGAATTTCACATTTTAGCATATTTCTAAAGACTTGTTAGGCAATGTAGGGAAACTAGAGGGTAAAAATATACTTAACATACATTAAATTTGTGTCCAGTTCATCAATCTTAAAAATAAAAACACATACAAACTGTGTATTCTAGGACAAAATTAAAAACATCTTCTATCTAACTGCCTTGCAGACTAGCAAACCATGAAATCAACTGGGCATAAACGCACACAATGCCACTGCCACAAAATCTCTCCTTGTAAAGTAATGAGCAGCAGTCTGTCCAGAGGTGAGGAGAAAGAGAAATGGAAGGAACTGGAAGAGGAGGAAGAAGCAATACAGAAGTATAAATGTATAAAATAAAAGTGCCTCCTGGCGTGTGCCTCTCTCTAGAGAGCAGCTAAGGGGTCCGGATAGTCTGATGTCAGAACAGTCCCTGCTGGAGGCTGTTTCCACCCTCAACTGCAGAGCCTGTCTTTCAGTCCCATCCCGCTCTTTGCTCCTCAAGATGCCCTTGCTTCCTAGGCTCCTCTGTCTCCTAGTGCAAATTCCTGGATCCTCAGCCAGACTCTACTCCAGACAAGGCACACTGCTATGATGGAGGAGGAGTCTGGCTCAAACCAGCTGCAGCAGAGGCACAGGGACTGGGATAAAAGAGACTGGAGAAAGAGCTCAGCCTGACTGGGGCTTGCCATGAAGAATGAGGAGAAATGTCTCTCCAGGCAAGGTAGTGGGCAGTGAGATATTTTAAAAAGCACTGGGGGTTGGGCCTGGCTCAAAGAATCAAAAGATTAAAGTTGAGATTCATAGGGTACAAGTAATGTGCTATTTCTAGTTAATAAAATACCTAGGCAAACCTGAGAGAATTGATGTCATTTTTATTGCTTTCCAAAGGAAGTATCCTGTGAACATTTTCATAATATCTTTTCTAAGCATTTTCATTTTACAAAGAAAATGCAATGACCCCCTGACCACTTCACATTGTTGGTGTCAAAGAAGAAGTATTATAATAATTAAACTCCAGTAGTTAATGTCTAGATATAAATACATGTATATACAAGCCACCATAAAGTATATTTGGATATGCAAAAGCTGAAAAAGGAGGAGGAAGTAATATCTTACTGTTTCTCATTTAATTTGGATAATTACATTTTGGTGACATCATGGTAAAATTATCAATGTTTTACAAATGCCCTTTTTGGAAATGACATTTTTGGCCAGGCATGTGGTTCATGCTGATAACCTCAGCACTTTGGAAGGCTGAGACCAGAGAATCACTTGAGACCAGGAGTTCTAGACTAGTGTGGCAATATAGCTAGACACTGTCTCTACAAAGAAATGTAAAATTAGCTCAGCATGTTGGCACATTCATGTAGTTCTAGCTACTCTGGCTAAGGCAGGAGGATTACTTAAGCCCAGAAGTTCAAGTTTACAGTGAACTATCATGGCGTCACTGCACTCCAGCCTGGCCCAGAGTGAGATCTTGTCTCAAAACAAAAGGAAAAGAAAAGAAAAAAGGAAAGGAAAAGAAAGGAAAAAAGAAAGAAAGAAAGAAAGAGAAAAAAAGAAAGAAAGAAAAAGAAAGAAAGAGAGAGAGAAAAGGCATTTTTAACCATTTGCACATATGTTTCACTATGAGCTAAATCAAGAATGGTTTGAATTACAGGTGTGTTCTCCAGCCCTTGGCCATGGTGGTGTTGCTGGTAAACATTCGTTGCCATGACCAGCCTGGCATGGTCTTCATCTTCTCTCAGTGATGAGATGGGCTTCATGCCTGTAGTCTGCTTCTCCTTTGACTCTATCAAAGCAGATGAATAGCAGGTCGCTAAAACTCAAATACAGCCTTCAGCCTGAACACTTGTATATGTCTGTATGAAAACAGCATCTTTACACAACTATAAGGGAGTGACAGTTGAGACTGCACTTAGATCTAAAGGAGAAGCAAGGAAAATAAGAGATGCAGGTTTTCTTTAGTAGAGCAAGACTCACTTGACTATAACCCCCTGGCTTTGTAAGCACAAGGAGAAGTGATGACTGTCCCTGGGTGGCCTTTCCAGGTGTTCCCTGACAAAGCTGGACACCGAGGAGCAGATGGGTAGTGTGCAGAGAGACCCAGGAGCTCCAGGGAGGAATGGGTCCTTCCCTTGAGCAGCATGTTCTTTCCTGTGGGTTGGAATGGACATGCCAAGGGCCCCTGAAGGAAAGGGTCCCATGGGAGAGCTCACTATGGAGGAAGGTGGACTGGGGGTGACCAGTACCAGCACCAGGGTCCAGCACTCTCCCTCAGAAGTGTGGCCCACAGACCTGGTGTCACAGTCTGCCAGAGATTCACAGGGGTGCTTTCACTTAAAAGAATAACGAATGCAACATCTGCCCAACACACGTGTACATGCACACACATTCCTCATACATTGGAAAGGTGAAATGTAATGATTTTCACTAAAAACTCTCTACATCCATATTCACAACCATGAGGGACTAAAAAACTGTGCATATGTTTTGGATGCTAAATCTGTCAGTTGATCTATGTCTGATCAATCACATGTACTTAAATTACCTAACATTTTGGCTAATGTAGCTTATGTTATTTCAAGTTTATTATTGTCAAATTTGTGTTAGCATTTTTCTATTAGTGTTGTGTTAGATATTTAATTCACAAAAACTGATTAGTAGCAAAAAATAGTTCATCAAAGTATAAAATTAACAATGAAAACTGTAATTCAAATTTTAAATTCCAAATAATTTTGTAAAAACAAATAACAAGCAGGATTCCAACGTCAATGGAGATTGTGAAGCCATGACAAGGAAAACATTGATTGAGAAACATGCCACACATGCAGAATGAAAAAAAATGGTGTAATTAGGAAGTACAAATGTAAATAACAGAAAACTGGGTGGGGCCAGCAAACAATTTGCCTATAAATTCCAGTATATAACCTTTTTAGAAACAACTTTGCTATCAAGAAATAATAATAGTACATTTAAAAGTGTTAACCATACTTTTTGTTTTGGATAGGTGGGAGATAAGTCTTTTTACTATGAATTAGTAAATTATGGTACTTCCGTGAGGAAGAGAACAAAACTACAGAGCAATCATTCAGCGTTCCACTCGCACTACTGAGCAACTGAATGGACGTCATTCTCCAGGTCTATAACAAATGAGTTCAAATCCTGCTAATGATCAGTGACCTCAGTGGTGCTCAGGATCACTCTGTTCCCTGCAGGAAGCATGGTGGCTGGTATCAATATCCTGCTGGCTTCCCACGCTTTCCAGCATGCCCACACTCTCCTGTCTCCTTTAGTGAAGTTTGGTCAGTCACCTTTGTTCCCAGATATACTTATGGAAGTTTGGCTCATTATTGTAACAGTTTTAATTTTATTAAATATCATGTTCACAAATGAATGTTAATTGTTAAAAATATTTGTAGCAAATTAGATAGGTCTGAAAGATGTAAGGGGTAGAGAATCATATAAAATTAGAGATACTGTTAATACCAGTTGTTTCCCAAGAATATTTACATTCAGAATCCATCTTAAAGAGTGGTGACAATGAGTGTGCTGACACCAAGAATAGTTCTTGTAATGGTAATTTGTAAAAAGTCTTGTCCACTCATATTTTCAAGTTAAGATAAAGTGTCTAAGTTATGCCAATAACTTTTTCATTCCATATTTTAATAAACATTTTTCAATTAAATAAACAACTACTGCTATGTTTATCAAATTTATCAAGTTGGCTAGACAGTGATCCACTGTAATATGTTCATCAGTTCTCCAAACGCGATGTGGAAAATACTATTTTAACAACGGATCTTTGTGCCTATTGGTTAACTGAATGATACCCAATGTGAAGAAATAACTACTGTCACATAGGCAGGTAAGAAGTAACGCAGCCAGATAAAACAACAGGTGAGCAAAACAAATCAGAATTTTGGAATATGTGAGGAAAACTTGGCAACCATAATATCACCTGTAAGTTTTTGCAATCTCATTCAAAAGAAACCTCATGCTAAAGAAAAACCTGTGGTTCACAAGAATACCTACCCAAGGAACTTGTGTTAGAGGGGAAAGTATGCTGTAGTAGAACTCGTATTTTGGGAGGACCTATGATGCAGTAGGACTTATGCTACGGGGAAAGGCATACTTTCATTTAATTACAGATGAGTTTGTGAGCAAAGAAACAGGCTTGATTATAATGGACATTGTGACACACAGGTCCTGATCAAAGGCCAGCTGTGATGGCAGCTACTTTAATGATCAAAAACCACGATCATAGTAGTAAAAGTTAACTTTTTTTGAGTATGTAGTAGCGGCCAGGTATGTTCTAAGTACTTTACATGTAAGGTAGATACTATTTTTAATCCCCATTTTCCAGATGAGGAAACTGAGGCAAAGAAGGATAAAGTAATTGGTTCAAAATAACACAGTGAATAAGAGGTAGAGCCAGGACGGAAACCCACATCATTGAGCTACCCTGTGGTATATGCTGGGCTTATGATTGAAATGCTGGAGCCTCTGCCCACACCAGTCCTGCCCAGGCATGCCCCTCACCTACTGGAGAGACATGGGTGCAGTACGGGCCCCAACTTTGCACACTGCTGAGTGATGGCTGGGGAGGGCCGGGGCTCACACTGGTTTTTGAAATAATGGCTCTGAAAAAGCTAGTAAGGCTAGTCCCATAATTTGAAGTGACTGATGTGAGCAATATTTTTCAACAATAAATCCATTCTCATGGAGAGCCCAAAGAGCCTGTGTCAAAATATCACATTTTTTAATATTGAAAGATCATGAGGTTCTTAAGAACACTATTTCAAATAGTTGTATTGCCAACTGTATGACAATTTGCTAGTGGGGACTTAATAATTTTTTTCTTTTGTTGAAGCAAAAAAGTCAACAGTGGATTATGAGGCATTAAAAATAAAACAAAATATAGACCTTCATCCAAAAGCTGGAATGGAAGGAAAGAAATGCTTCTTTGAGTGAAGTATATCAGAATAATGGGTAAGAAATCCACCCACAAATATCCCCAACTGAAACTTCTAAGCACCCCACTTTTAAATCGGATATGTCTTAACTTTTCTGAAAAGTTGCTGAAACAAATCTTCACTGAGAAATCTCTTTATAGCTTCCGAGTCTATGGTTGAAATAAGTACCCCAGACTGTGACAAAACCATCAGACCTTTGCTGCATTTCTACCAACTTTTAGTGGTGAATCAAAAAAAATAATTTTATAGAAATAAAGAAAAGAATATGAAAGAACTGTATGTGGAAACTGACCTAGGGCTCAAAATATCCACTGTCTAGCCAGGCATTTGAGCCTTGAGGAGGGATTATAAATAATACCTTCTCTCTCCCTCCATTACATAGTGAGACTAATCATTAGAGTTTACAATATTATTTTTTATTTTAACTATATTAAATTTATGATAGCTACTAATTTTTTTTTTCTTTGTAAACCAACCAAAACTCAGTACTCTGGGCAGCTGTGAAAAACGCATTAAGTGGTCCATGAATGATGCATTTAAAAGGTACTGGTTTATAGACTTGTGGAAATCAGGGTGATTCAACTTAGCGTGTTGCTGAGTCGATAAATTCCTCCTTATCACAACAGAGCTCCGTTTCTCTACACTGCAATTTCTTACATAAATCAATGGAAGAGGTGGAGGAACTAAGCCACGGCAGAGGAGAAATGGAAGAGAGAAAGTAGACTCCTCCTACCACACCTACCTGAATCCCCTGACACTGAACATGTGTTTTAGGAATAGCTGGACATGTGAATCTGGCCAAGAATGACACAGGGAGAGGGGTCACTCTCCTATGAAGACCAGCTGTGGCCTCCACGACATGTCCAGCAGGAGCTGAAGATGCGGCTGGCTATACAAGCTAAATACTGTGTGGCCACCATATACATAATGGCAGCTGAAAACCAGAGCCCACCAGGTCAGCATTTATTGATCCAGTGTTCCAGGCCCCTCTCCAAGTTTAGAGTTCAAATGCATGACTAGCTCATTAGAGTACATAACTCTTAGGGTCTATATAATAATCCATGTGCTCCATGAGAACAAAAATGGGTGTTCCAACAAATTAAGCATATGGAGGCTCAATCAGCTAAACCAAATATTTTTAAAATACATGACCCATTTAGAACCCAGAGTTTTCACAGATAAATTCACATAGATGCGAAAATAGCAATGATTGCTGGAACCTGTTTGCGTCAGCTCCCAAGAGTCCATTTTTAAATATCATTGCAAGAGGGCCAAGAAGGCTGGTTAGAAGCAGCTGTGGTGTGTGGCACTCACAGAGAGGAACAAAACGGGTGACTGAATACAGCACTTTCAACTGAAATATCCAGGTACTTGCATTGGGACTGATCAGGGAAACAACGCAACCCATGGAGAATGAAGTAAAGCAGGCTGGGGCCATGGCCTACCTGGAAGCAAAAACAGCGAAGGGAACCCCCACCCCTAGAGAAGGGAAGCTGTGAGTGAACCTGTGGCCACGCTCTCCCGTGGATCTTTGCAAACCTCAGATCAGGAGATTACCTCCTGAGCCCACTCCACCAGGGCCTTGGGTTTGACACACACAGCTGTGTGAAGTGTGGGCAGAGCAGCTGCTCAGATAGGCACAGATCCAAGAGATTTACATACTTTGGCCCTGGGATCCCTGACAAAGGAGACTGCAACTCAGACAAGGAACAAAGTCTGGACACACCCCTAGGAAAGGGGCTGAATCCAAGGAATTAAGTAGCATTGATCTGCGGGCCCTACTTCCACAGCATCTCACAAGGTAAGACCCACTGGGTTGGAATTCCAGACAGCCACTAGGATAGGGTGGAGCCTGCCTGAGAGGACAGAGCCCGTTGGGAGAGGGGTGGGCCTCCATCTTTGCAGTTTGGACAACTCAGCCATTTCAGCCTGCAGGCTTTGGAAAGTCCAAACAGTCCTGATGAGGAAGAAACTCCCCCAGCACAGCACAGCCGCTTTACCAAAACATGCCCAGACTGCTGCTTTTAGTGAGACCTCTATCCATTCTTCTCACCAAGTGGGACCTCCCAGCTGGGGCTTCCAGCCACTCTGTCCCATATTCTGACAGAACTCTGATCTCTCCCTGAGATAGAGTACTCAGGGAGGGGTGGGCTGCCACCTTTGTTGTTTAGAGGACTTGGCCCTCCAGCTAGGAGGCTTTCAAGAGTCCAAGCAGACCAAGGCAGAGGCGGTTCCCCAGCATGGCACGTGGCTGTTTTGTAGAGGGGTGACCAGACTGCTTCTTTAAATAGGACCTTGATCCACTCCTCTAGTAGAGCAAGTCCTCTTAGCAGGGGCCTCTCGCCACCCCACAGATCAAAGCTGCTCAGCCCCATGGATTCAGCCCGTTTCCTAGGGGTTTGACAGACCTTCTACCTTGCCTGAATTGCAGTCACCTCTATCAGGGATCCCAGGGCCAAAATATGTAAATCTCGTGGTTCTCTGTTCATGCCTGAGCAGCTGCTCGGCCAAGACTTCACATAGCTCTGTGTCAAACCCAAGGCCCTGGTGGAGCTGGCTCAGGAGGTGATCTCCTGATTCAAAGTTTGCAGAGATCCATGGGACAGCATGGTCTAGGTTCATTCATGCCATCCCTTTTCTGGGGGTGGAGTTCCCTTGACTCTGTTGGCTTCTAGGTGGGCCATGGCCCCACCCCGTGTAGTCTATGGACAGAGTTCTGATTTCTCACTGGGACAGAGTGCCCCGGGAGAAGCATGGGTCACCATTTTTGCTGTTTGTGCAGCTCAGCTGTTCCAAGCAGCAGGCTTTAGAGAGTCCAACACACCAGGGCAGAGGTGGTTCCCCAGCACAGCATGGCTGTTTTGTAAAGGTGTGGCTAGACTGCTTCTTTAAATGAGACCTTAATCCATTCCTCCACACTGGGTGGGTCCTCCCAGCTGAGGCCCCCACCACCCCACCTGTGCTCTATGGCCAACAGAGTTCTAATTTCTCTCTAGGATGGAGTGCAGGGAAGGGGGAGAGGGCAGAGTCAGACTGTTACTTTAAGCAGATCCCTGATCCCATTCCTCCCAACTGGATGAGACCTCCCAATCAGGGTGTCCAGCCATCCCCTACAGGTGCATTTCCGCTGGCAACAAGTCAGTACCCCCCTGGGAAACAGCTCCTGGGGAAAAGGGCAGGCTGCCATCTTTGCTGTTTCGGTACCTTTGCTAATGATACCTCCAGGTACTGGAAAACCAGAGGTGACTAGGGACCACAGCAGTCCTACAAAGTAGTGGCTAGACTCTTAAAAGAAAAACAAACTAAAACAGCAACAACAGCAACAACAATCCACTAAAATACCATCTGAAAGTCAGCAACCTCAAACATCAAAGGTAGATAAACCCATAACGATGAGAAAGTATCAGTGCAAAAATGCTGAAAACTCAAAAAGCCAGAGTGCCCACCTTCCTCCAAATGACAGCAACACCTCTCCTGCAAAGGAACAGACCTGAGCTGAGGCTAAGATGGCTAAAATGACAGTAGTAGGCTTTAGAATGTGGATTGAAATGAATTTTGCCAAGCTAAAGAAGCACATTGTAATCCAGTGGAAGGAAGCTAATAATTATAATAAAACAATGCAGGAGCTGACAGCCAAAATATCCAGTACGGAGTGAAACGTAACTTACTTGATAGGGCTAAAAAACACCCTACAAGAACTTCACAATGGGATCACAAGTATTAACAGCAGAATAGCCGGGCGCAGTGGCTCACTCCTGTAATCCCGGCACTTTGGGAGGCTGAGGTGTGTAGGTCACAAGGTCAGGAGTTCAAGACTATCCTGGCCAATATGTTGAAACATCACCTCTACTAAAAATACATAAATTAGCTGGGCGCAGTGGCAGGTGCCCATAATCCCAACTACTCAGGAGGCTGAGGCAGAAGGATCACTTTAACCTGGGAGGCGGAGGTTGCAGTTAGCAGAGATCATGCCACTGCATTCCAGCCTGGATGACAGAGCTAGACTCCATCTCAAAAAACAAAAAAACAAATAGCAGAATAGACCAAGTGGAGGAAAGAATCTTAGTGCTTAATGACTTGCTTTCTGAAATAAGACAGGCGAGAAGAATGGAGAAAAAATAAAGAAAAGGAATGAACAAGACTTCTGAGAAATATGGGATTATGTAAACAGACCAAATCTATAACTGACTGGGGTAACTGAAAGAGACAGAAAGAATGGAATCTATTTGGAAACTGTATTTTAGGATATCATCCAGGAGAACTTTCCTAATGTAGTTAGACAGGCCAACATTCAAATTCAGGAAGTGCAGAGAACCCCATAAGGTACTCCAAGAGAAGATCATCCCCAAGACACATAATCATTAGATTCTCTCAGGTCAAAATGAAAAAAAAAGTTAAGAGGAGCCAGATAGAAAGACCAGGTAACCTACAAGGGGAAACCCAGCAGACTAATGGTGAATCTCTCAGTGGAAACCCTACAAGCCAGAAGAGATTGGGAGGCCAATATTCAAAATTCTTAAAGAAAAGAAATTCCAACTGAGGATTTCACATTTGCCCAAACTAAGTTTCATAGGCAAAGGAGAAATAAGACCTTTTTCAGACAAACAAATGCTGAGGAAATTTGTTACCACCAGACATAACACTAAATATGGAAAAGAAAAACCATTGGCAGCCACTACAAAAACACACTGAAATACACAGACCAGTGACACTATGAAACAACCACATAAACAATTCTCTAAAATAACCAGCGAATATCATGAAACGGGATCAAATACAAACATAAAAACACTAACTTTAAATGTAAATGGGCTAAATGCCCCA